>JAGSMP010000510.1:0-234761 GCA_029286625.1 Parnassius orleans
TAAATAATTAATAGCATAAAACAAAGTTGCAGGTACATTTAACATTTATAGGTACTTTTAGACTGATGAAAAATCCTTTTAGTAGTTCCTTTTATATGTAGTTACTTTTACATGTATTGATTGATTAGTGAATATACATCACAAACACCATTATAGTAATTAAATAAATATGATTAAAGCCAAAATGAATAAAAGATAATATGTTCATTTATAATATTACCTTTACATGCTATATAGTAAGAAAGATGTTTTAATCTGGTTGTAAAAGGATAAAACACAAAGTAAAATACCACTGTATTTATTACTGTAATCATTTCAAAAGTAGTCTATTAATAGTGGAACAGACAGACAGGCGCGGTGTTAAGACTTTATTTTGATATATCTTTGTTAGTTAGTAAAGGTGCAGTGTGTAAACTTTGCTTTAAAATATATTAACTGATTAGTTATTATACACCAAACACCATTAAAGCCAAAATGACTAGGTAATATCATGTTTATTTATGTTGATAAATATGAAGTGAGATGTTTTAAACTAGTTGTGTAAGGATTACAAAAAACATGTATAATTTAATTGTATTTATTATTGTCAGTCATTATCATTCCAAAGATTTTTCAAAATAACTTGATAATAACATGTCCATTTATGAAATTGTTAGGAATCATAAGGATATTTTATGTGATATAAGACTGTTGTCTTCAATATCCATATACTTTTTTGTCTCTGCTTACGAGCAGCTCTGCAAGATTTCAGCCTACAAGACATACACATTTATTCTAAGCAACCAACCTGATAAAAGTTAATGAATTTTGAAACAAGCACACATGTACTTATTTATCTAACGTCTTTTTCAACCATTAACACGGTTTTAGGTGAATGTGTGCGTCCAACAGTGATCTATTAAGGGGTGTTTAGCGAGTTTTACCTCTACAGCGATTGAAAAATAAATAGCACGTAAGATGTTTTGAACTGGTCGTAAGGATAAAAAACTCTGTATTGTCACTGTATTTGTTATTGTAAAATCATCACATTCTTAAAGCAGTATTAAGTGACACATGCCACCAGGTGCAGTGTCAGGACATAGTTATTAATTTTATTGATTGAATAACATGTTTACATTCCAAACACTATTAAAACCAAAATGACTGGATAGTAACATATCCGATTTTACGATATTAACTAAAAATTAATAGATGTAAGGTGTGTTTTGAACTATTATGTTCAAAACACCTTACATGCAATTAAAGCTAAATGTAAAATTCTCGAGTAGCAGTCTCTCGTACCGGTAAGCTCAGTGTGGGACGGCTACCTCAGTTGGAGTGACGAGCTGGTAAGATATTCAAAAGTCTATGGATGCAGGTGGCTCAGGACCGTGCTTTGTATAATTTCTTGGGGGAGGCCTATAGGCTGTAATGATGAAGAAGTTTTAAACTAGTTGTGTACGGATACGGCTCGACCGGGGTAGGACACGCTCTCACGGAAAACGCTACCAGCGTAATATAGTAGCTTAATGCTCCTGTGTTTCGTATGGTGAGTGTAGAGAACCGGAGTCCTTTTTTACTGGAAACGAAGCACTCCATCTTAGTCCTCAGGGGTGACAATGCATCTGCATTTTGATTCTTAAACGAGGATAAATGTAGATGTCTATGAGCCACAGCATCTACTTACCATCAGGTGGACCGTGCGCTCGTTTGTCACACTTATTCTATAAAAAAAACAAAAGGAAATTGTCAATTGAAAGAGATACGAAAAGGTACCAGAGCATCTATTCAACTTGCTCGGCGTTTATTTATAAATTAGGCGCTTTATTTATAATAAGGCACATAGTAGAAACAGGTCAAGTAAGCAACAATAATTACAAGTTTTATTGATTATTATTCGTCATCATTACAACAATTCGCTGCTAAATAATTAATATAGGTCTTCCTAAATTAAATATATAATGTAAAATATTGTATAGCCCTTCCGTCAACTGCCATCGCGTTTCGTCCCGTATGGTGTCAAAAGTCGTAACAGAGTAAAATAAAGATACCAGAAGATGAGCAGCAACATTTCCTATAGAATACCACAGCTTTTGTTGCCACAAGCGTAGCAACTGTGGCAAAACATTTAATGTAATGATGCATATTATATTACTATAAATATGCATCATTACTACTTGTGTATAAATTATTCCAATCATTGTGAGGTTCATTTTAGTGGTATTCACAAATACGAGCGCACAGTGGCACATAAAATGAGTTATCAATCAGCAATCTCTTTAGGTTAGTAGTTCTTTTAGTTTAGGTATTAAGAATCTAGATAAATGATTACATAACTTAAAAATACAGTGTCGGGAAGTAGAAGCAGCACGCTTATAACTAGCCACAGAATAGAATAGAATCATTTTATTCAATATAGATTAGAATACATAATACTTATTAAAAGTCATTTTACTTTTACCACTGGTTCGCAAAACAACCTCTGTCCTGGGAAGAATCAGCAAGAAACCCAGCGAGACTTTTTTTAAAAAAGCACATTTACAATATAATTTTTATACAATTGTTTTGAAAACATTTAGAAACAGCATGGTAGCGATCACCTCATTCCCAGGGTTATTATCAGTCATTTACTCTCTAGTAGTATAATAACCCTTACTAGACAATTTTGCTTAAGAAATAATTTAAACCTTTGATAGAAAAGGTCTGCATATTATAGTAATTGTTGATGCCGCTCTGGAAATGGCAGGAGTTACAGTTACAGGCATAAGGGTGTTTGTTGGATGTTACCGATGTCTTCAATATTCATGAATTGTAATTCCATATCCCTGTTATCATTTGTGTCTCCATACAGTTGTAGAAGCTCGGCCGACAAGATTGCAGACTCATTCTAAATGATCCACCTGAAAAGTGTTTTTTCATCAACTAACTGAACAGACTATAGTTTTACAGTGTCTTCCACCTAAATAATGATATTTATTAATATTTTATTTATTTCAATCTTTATTACTAATAAACAGTCTTAATGTCTCTTAAATTATATATAAATAGCATGTACTCTTTCCTTCATAATATTGTAGTAAACCAGATTCCACTAAGGTAAAAAGAAATAAAAATACATCAAATCAGAAAGGTAAACAAGTGAAGTAGTTATTTTAGAATTATAACATTATTTGACTAAGTACAAGTTCCTAGACGTTTTACATTTACACTAATTTCATTTAAGGTAAAAATATTACTTGTGTATTAAGTACAAAGGCAGACAAATATGGGGTAAGGTAAAAGAAGTAGCAACTAAAGAAAAAAACTGTGGTTATCGAATATCTCCCTATAAGGCAATCTGTGGGGAGGTCTATGTTCAGCAGTAGATTTTGATAGGCTGTAAAGTTAAGATAATAACCTGGTGGTGAATAGCCAAATTGTTTGTAGAAAAAGGTGTATGATACTACAAACATCAATCTGTGTGCCAAAGCGATTATGCCAACTCCTCCGGGCAACCCTATTTTAGGCAGGGGATCACTTACAGGCTGTTAAAGTAAAGTAAGTACCTGGTGTGATGGTATCCACTGCAAAATAATATCTCTTTCTGCTGAGTTTAAAATGAGCTCTTAAAATTGAAGATCCACATGGAATGCAAATCTTCTAATGGAATGAGCAGTTTCAATATTTTCTTGCAATATTCTTAGGCAGTTACAACAAACTGCATCAAGTAGATGTAACTGAAAAAATTGGAATGCAAATAAAAAATAAAGAAGTAAAAAATATTAAATTCAGAAAGAATGTACATTACCTACAATCAACAAAATAACATAAAAATAATGTAAACAAAATTTTGCTTCCTGATGGAGTTTAAATATAATAAACATAAATAGTAGATGTATTTAATTAAATATTAACACTAATATGTATTCCTAATAACATCCATTTATTTTTATGTTATCTATATCTATAATATTAAATTCAGAAGGAATGTGTACATTCCTTCTGAATTTAACAGCGTCTTCCTATTAACAACTACCAATAAAAACTGTGGTTGCTGACTCGTCTACTAAGCATGGTAACTATAGCAAGTATCCTCCTTTGAGGAAATCTGAGGAAGGTCTATGTTCAGCAATGGGCTTTTGATAGGATGTAACGGTTGTGATATAGTTACCTGACAGACACTTTTAACATAGATTTGTGTATAGTGTGATTTTTTTTCTATTAATTAAATTAGATTTTACCAATAACATAACACTTCAATACTTTGACACTTTTAACATACTAATAAAAATTGTGTTTGTATATGTTTTAGGTAATTCAACAAATTATAGATTTTCCAAAATTCTAGGAGCAAAATTAAACTTGTATTATACACTCACATATACTTTAATTAAACTCGTCAGTTTTCATTTTCGAATGTCATTATGAATTAAATACATAATGTGGAATATTTGGCTAACCTATATAATATAATCCAACAGTAGTAGTAGTATAATATTTTTGGACTAGAACTGAGAGTGACAAAATAAGATATATTTCATAAAAGTTTGAAACTTTAAATCAATTGTAGGTTTTGTACAGTTGAATTCTTCGCATTCCATAAGATAAGATACTCACCTCTTGAGAAATCCACAAATATAAAAGTTGGCGCACATCTGCTCCTGTCTCGGCTAGTTATTGTCTTCGCACAGTGCGTTGAAATCCACAAATATTATTTAATTGTTTTCAGTGTATGCTGATCTTCCAGATAAGTAAGTAAGTACAAAAAACAGCAGCCTGACGAATGTCAATGCCGTAAAGTAATACCCAATATTATGATAATATGGCCGTCGGTTTTTACCCAGCACGGAAGTCAATGACAAAATAGCGTTTCGTTCCACGGTGTCTTTGAACCATGTTATATGATATAAGCTAACACTTTTAGAAATAGGATAAAAAATCAGTGGTATCCTTTTAGTAATAAATATATAATATACAAATAAGTACAAATATAATATGTATATAATAAGTTATCTTGGTAAAAATACATTTTTTAATAGAAACTGCAAAATGATTCATTACACGCATTTTCCCCATGTTACACAACCAGAACACGGAATATCAAAACCACTCATTTTTTTAGATTTCTTGATTCCGTTTAGATATTCATAAATGTATAGGCCATTTATTATAATAAATTGGTAACTTTTTGTATGTAATAATTAAGGGTCGTTAAAATTCTAGTGGGCCCAAAACGACTGACCTTTAGATGAATAATTTGTATTTTTGTTTTATTGACAAATTCGATATTTAGTACACAGAATGTATTACTTGTGCTTAAACAGCTAACGACGCTCTCTGAATTAAATAAGATATAGTGGAATTTATCCGCACTGAAACTATTTTCATCGAACTGCGATGCATTCTTTTTAGTCTTTGAGGCATTCCACTTTAGTCCTCACAGATGATTACGCATCTATAGCATTTTTATTTGAAGTTGTAAATGATTATATGCTGTATTATATGCAGTAGTCCACTTACCATCAGGTGGAATGTAAGTTCGTATTTCACATAATTTTATATAAATGAAATAAAATACATAACTAGCTTTATTTATTTTATATGTTTTGGGTTGGTTTACAGTAGTGGCGGTTAGAATATCCACTACCCCATATCATCCCGTGTTGTCGTAAGAGGCGACAGGGGCATCAAATCAGGAAATAGGCATAAAATTTAAAATCGGTTGCAACCCGCTTGCCAAGCGTGGCACTACGGCAAATATCTCTTATGAGGCAACATATGTGGGAGGTCTATGTTGTTGTTAAGCAGGACTTTAGTAGGCTGTTACGGTAACGGTTTGGTGTTTAAACATTTTCCGCTTCAGAGTTGTTTGCAAGGTCCGAGGTATGTTTCTTATTAAAATTATTTTTATATTTGATATATTTAATTTTTTTAAACGTAATTTCACCATATTGCACTGTTACCACACCAGCATTTTATTATATCTCGTGTAAGCAATTAACATACATAAATTTCACAAGAACAAACATCCATAGCCGGAACAATTATTTGTCGGCCATACTTGTTCCGTGCGGGATTCAAACCCACGGCCCTCTGCGTCGCAACTTATTGCTAAGGTACTGCACCACAGTGCAGATGACCACGTAGTGGCAGTGTAAGAATATCCACTGCCCCGCATCGTCAGTGGGTGTTGTAAGAGGCAACAGATGGAAACAAATTAGGAGATGGGCAGCTCCGTCTTTTTAACAACAACTATTAATAAAAACTGCGGTTGCCAACCCACCTGCTAAGCGTGGCAATTATTGCAAATATCCCATCTATGGAGGAGGCCTATAATGCAGATGCATTTCAAGCTTAAGAACTTATAAGCAGCCCTGCTAATTTTAAAAAAGCTTTCTTTTTGTTCTCGACATAAATTATTCATAACATAGCATTGTGCTGCCATTTTTCACTGGTATTCTATGAGAGCCTTCTCTATGTGAGCCATGGTAGCTCAGGGGCTTAGCGCTCGCTTTAAATTTCACGGTACGTTGCAATCAACAATTTAAATTTCATTCATTTTAAGTGCTTATTACCACGTGCTCGGTGGTGAACAAAAACATCGTGAGAAAACCTGCATGTCTGAAAAAATATTGAAGACATGTGAAGTCCGCCAGCACGCATTGGGGCAGCTCGGGCTTGATCTAAAACCTCTCAAAAGTGAGAGACCTGTGCCCAGCCGTGGATGTATATAGGCTGTAACTCTACTATATTTAAACGAGTCTTAGTCACCACAATTAGTGGAAAATGGATACAGAACGACCCATTATTCTTGACACAATTAGGTTGTAATTTTTTCCAGACCTTAATTGTATTGTAATTAATAAAACAATATAACTTTTCTTTCACTATTTACAAAAATAAACCAAAATAACAGCTTATATTATACTTCCGCTCATTCCTGAAAGCGTCTTCGGACAAGGAAGAGTCCGCCGTGTTGTAACAATATGTATTTGTAATTTTAAGTCAAGACAGCCTTAAAATTAATTTTAATGTTAATTTTAAATTTTTCATACGAGTAGGTTTCTCATGATGTTTTCCTTCACCGTCGAGCACAATAAATCGCCACTTAAAATTGCAATAAAAATGTTGATGTCGCGATCGAGCCTGGGGTACTGAGCACTCTTTCATTGACGGTGATCGATTACCGCTGAACTGCCACTGCTACAAGCTGTAATTAAAAGTCTATTTATTTATTGTTAATTAAGGCACAAAAAGGATTTACAAAATATTACAAATAAAACTAATAATTATATGAATGGATAGTAACAAAATGCATCTCTATTTCTAAATGAGCTAATTTTCATTTTGCTATATTTATATAAGAAAAATACAACTACTTAAAATGTATATTTTATTATAAAACCACTATTATGGAATGATTTCGAAAGCACAAGAGAAAATAAATCTGACGGATTAATGCAAAACTCAATCTAACTAGGACACCGCACAATAACTGGAGACGTAGAACGAATCGTCAACGTGGTAAAAACGACAATAGTAGCCTTTATTTATGAGTAATGTTACCTTTTATACTTTACTTGAACAAATCTAAAAATAAATTAAAATGGAGAGGAAGTTATAAATATCAATCAAAGACCGATTAGGATCTTTTTTTCTTTCTTTTCTAATGAGTCCGTAAAATTCCACAGTTGGACGTTGGTTGCTCCTGAAATAGCGAAAATTTCTATAATCACCTTGCTTGGAATGAGAATTGATGATTGAAGTACAAGATATTATCTCGCATCTGGGATATGCCACTCGTCTATCCGAAAATGCCATCAGACACTTTGTTATTTCCGCTGTCGCTGACCGCAACGAAACGAACCATTTCGTCTCATTGATTGAAAAATGCAATATATTAAAAGTAACAGAATAAAATTTATGTAAGAAAATTAACGTAACTAGGTGGTAGGGCTTATTCACAGAGCTCTACCATATCCGTCCATGTGTGTTGATATCATTAAAGATATCATGCTAAATAGGTACATTTAGTATTACCTATAGGGCAATGGGGCATGGAGATATATAATATATGCAAGGCGGCAATATATGGGGCCAGCCAATGTTCAACAGTGGATTTTAATAGTAGTAGTAGTGATATTGGTATAATGCGATTGAGATAAGGATAGAACGTCAATTACCTCGACCTGTTTGCTATTACTTGAAAAGAAGTAGGCACGGCTTGCAAGAAAATAATCGCTTTTTTTCATTAAGTTATGTATTTAAAAAGTTTTACTAGATTTAAATTATTTTAATGAGAATGAATACAAGTAGATTATTGAAGATAACGATGATAAGTTTAGTTTTATTATAGTGTTTAATTAACTATCTTTTCTTTTTAAATAACAGCCAGTATGTTAGATAACTACGTTATCCATGTCTATTTTATGGGAAACAAGTGATGATGATGATGATAATGATCGTAATACACCAAGAATGATGCAGAAAAGAGTTAGAAGCCTCGACTTCAACAAAATTATTTTAAATTACTATTTTTTAGTTTTTGAAGTCAATGTTTAGTATTTATGAAAGTAATTTTTAATTTAGTATTTATGAAGTCTTTAGTTTAGTATTTATGAAGTTTTTAGTTTAGTATTTATGAAGTCATGTTTGGTATTTATGAAAAGTATTTTTTTGACTCATCCTACCCAACCGGTTTATATTGACAGCTAAGACGTGACAATAATATGGCGAAAATTCATTTATCCTTACTTTGATCGCATTGTAGTCTTCTTTTGAGACTAATGCAGCATATTAACATGCAAATGGATGCTGTGGCCTACAAACATCTACATATTATATACTGATTAAAAATCAAAATGCAGATGCGTTGTCACCCCTGAGGACTAGTGGAATGCCTCGTTTCCAGTAAAATTGTCTCCGGTTCTCTACACTAACCATACAAAACACAGCTGCATTGAGGTACTATTTTACGTTGGTTTTCTGTGAGAGTGGTCCCTAACTGAGCCGACCCATAGGTGCTACAACCACAATATGTATAGCTGCAGCATGGTTTCACCAAATAAAACAACAGGTCTCCTGTCGTTTCTGATAGGGAGCAAAAAAATTAAAGCGCACCATCTCGAAAATAATGAATGAAACGAATGACGTATTACTTAGAAAATATTATAAACTAGGTTTTACCTGGGACACAGGAGATGGGTGGCAGCATCATCCTGATAACAGCACAAAGTAATAAAAGCTGCAGTTACAACCCGCTTGCGAAGCTCAAATACTACTGCAAATATCTGGCCATTCTGACAAACAATGGGGAAGCCTATTATCAGCAGTGGATGAAATATAAAAGTAAAAGCAGCAGCCTATATTCATCCCACTACTGGCATAGGCCGCAGCGAGTTTTAGGACAAAAAGAGTCGAGTGAGTTGACTCCAACGCGGGATGACCGATTTCACATATACCAAAAAGTGATTAACGAAATAATCTTTAACTTTTCAGATATGCATGTTTCGGTGCGAGACGTTTTCCGTCACCACCGAGAACGTGGTAAATCGAAACTTCAAATTGCAATTAAAATATGAGTGCAGTCGGTGCGAATCGAATTTGTTGCTTTATGTATTTACGTTTGAATCGGTTCGATTACCGGCTTTGACAGATGTCTTCAATATTCTATCAATGCAGTTCTACTCATAGTTAAATGAAAATAAACCTGTATTTAAAATTTGCTTTTTTATAGAATAAGGGTGACAAATGAGCACACAGTCCACCTATGGTAAGTGGTTGCTGTGGGCCATAGACATCTATCTTCGTTTTGAATTAAATGCAGATGCGTTGTCAGCCGTGAGGACTAAGATAGAATGCCCTTTTCCAGTAAAAGGGTCTCCGGTTCTATACACTCACCATACGAAACACAGCAGCATTGCTGCTATTTTACGCTGGTATTCTGTGAGAGCGTGGTCCTTTCCGATCGAGCCGACTCATTCGTGCTACAACTATACTATTAATATAGCTGCAGCATGGCTTTATAAGTTTTGATATTTATAGTACTTTCTCGAGAGCCTTCTTTACTCATATGAGCTATGAACCGGGACTGTCATAAAATTTTTTATAGGTATATCTGAAAATTTGAAAGCTATCTTAATGTATGACAAACTGTTATAAATGTCTCATTAAAGTAAAAGTAAAGAAGCAGCTATATATACTTTACGTCTGTGCACATGGTCCTTATGACCTTTGGTGCGAAATAACGGTTTTCACATGTCCAAGAATATTTTTAAAACTACTCAGACATCAAGCGAAGTTATTTTTCACCACTTCACTGAGCAAATAAAAAAAGAAAATAAGCAAAAAAAATCCTTACCAGTTTCATTGTTCCTGGCGGGAAATCGTACACTTTTTGTTTTTGTGCTATGAAATCTTACGGCGAGCTACACGGCTGTCGTATTTGCTTAAATAAAAGTCATAAAAAATTAAAAGAATCTTTTTCACGATTGTGGAATATTTTTATCTAGTAATTAGTCATTCAACGCTATCTCGAACTATTCCATCAATAATTAATAAAATCTCACAGTGCACTTAATTTTCAATTACTTATATCGGACTTGATACAAAAACAAATTGGTGAAATATTTCTATGCCGATAGACACACAACATATTCAACTAAAGACCTTCTCTATTAATCACAGTAAAATTTTATGAAATGCCACGATTTCACGCAACCATCGACTTACGACATGATATTATAAATTCTAAAATCTGACCGATACAAATAAAAAATCTCTTTATTTAAACTATAAGGATAATAAGAGTTTTGTAATAATTGCACTTTTTATCAGTTAATTTATAGATAAATAACTAATGACTACTACTAAAAACTTTTTATGAATTAGAAATTAAACTTAAAAACATCTGAAGTTTTCTGATTTTCGATAGATGTCACTATTATCTATTTAAGTAGTAATTAGTTACTAAAAAATGTATTTGTTTCTATTAAAATTAAATAACGAAACTTCTAAAAATTAACGTAGCAATTTTCAATTTCATTATGAATTTAATTATTTAAACATAAATTTAAGTTATCAATATTATTTAATTTATTAGTAACTGAATTCAAAATTTTACTACTTCTTGTATTTACGTTAGATGGAACTGTTTTGAAAAAGTGAAACGTAGTTTGTTGGCGTATTTCAAATTATTACGAAACCGTAAAAACTAACTTTAGGCTTTATTTATAAATATTTTATTTATTTTAAAAAACACTTCAATCACAAATAAAATAGAAATTAACATCTAAAGGAAGGAAAATACTTAACCCTCTTTTTTGTAGTTCCGTAATCGGATAAAACGTAGCCTATAAACTGCCCCGGGTTTCTAATTACCTACACATAAAATTTCATGGAAATCTGTTCAGTATTTTTGTGTGCATCGTGAATACACATACAGACAGGCAGACAGAATATCTGCTAAATCGACAAAATAATTGTGGACGCATCCTTATATACCCTATCATTTGTTACTGATATAATTCATACCGAAAAAAGGCAAATGAGTTATAAAAAAAGATTGTTTCCATCACCAAAATATAACAGCACCACACCAGAGATGCGTCCATGCAGATTAAGGTTTTTTTTAAAGAGTAAGGTTGACAAACAAGAACAAAGTCCACCAGATGATAAGGGAATGCTGTGGCCCATAGACATCTACATTTATCCTCGATTAAGCATCAAAATGCAGATGCGTTATCACCCCTGAGGACTAAGATGGAATGCCTCGTTTCCAGTAAACAGGATCTCCAGTTCTCTACACTTAACGAAACGCAGCAGCTTAAGCTGCTATTTTGTGCCAGTATTTTGTGAGAGCTTGGTCCTAACCCGGTCGAGCCGACCCATTCGTACTACAATGCTACAACATGACATGTAAAAGTAAATTGATAAAACGCACAATGGAAATAAAAATAAATAAAAACAAAAGTATTTTATAAATTAGAAATCGTGAGATCGTGAAAGACGGCTCCGTGGCGCAGTGGCTTAGCAATTGAATTGCAGCGCTAAGGGCTGCGTGGGTTCGAATCCGCACCGAACAAGAATTTGTATGACCTACAATAAATTGTTCCGGGTCTGCATGTTTGTCCTTGTGAAATGTGTGTTTGTAAACTGCCCCACGATACAGGAGAAAATCCTAGTGGAGGTTACGTTTTCTAAGAAAAAGAAAAAACAAAAAGTATTCTTTTGTGTCTGATGAGAAGACAGATGCTGGCTAATTATTCACCTTGATAATAGGCATTAACTGCGACCAACTTTAAATAATTAAATATTGAACTCAGAAATTCACTGAAATTCATCGAAATATTTTGAGACTAAACTTAATTTAGATGCCGAATGAGTGAACCGTAATATTGACCTCGATTACAATACCTAAAGTCGTTGTATTACGGTCGGATTCAATTTGATCGGCGCAAAGTTATCGGACGCCTTGATTGGTTCGGAATTGAAAATTGAATGAGGTAATGGAATAAAGCGAAATTTATATACACGTACCCTAATATTTCCGTAATATTTATAATAAATAGGTTAAAATAAAAAATACTATTAGGCATTGCTTGCTTACGTTACAAAAAGTTTTTTGTCAGATGAGAAAGTCAATTTGCAAAGACCGCAAGTAAATATTACCTGTATCGCCTGTGGCCAAAACTCTACCAAATTATTTGTCAAAACTACTTTTAAAATATTTTCCTGAGCAAAAGAGCAAAGGATTTTAGCTCATATAGTCATAAACGTTATCAAAATACTTTTATTTAATAGTTTAAAGAGCTATGTATAGAAAAATCATGTGTGTGTGTGTGTGTGTTCATTATATTTTAAATGCTTAACGGTAACAAATACACACGATTTTCTTTTTGTGCACATCTATGTCACAGTAAGTTTCATTGATATCAATTTCATTCTCTTAATAATAAATACTGAAAAGTTAATTTGTATTTCGATTTTCACGTATTAATTATTATCATCATCGTCATCATCATCACATCACATCACAACACATTTGAAAATAAACCTCCCATTGAATGTCACAAGCACGGTCCTGAGTCACCTGCATCCATCGACTTGAGGGTCCTTACACCTCCCTTGACGATAAGAGACTGCTACTCTAGAACATTCTACGTATTGATGTCATCACAATATTATAATATCTTAATGGTGTAAACTAATAACCAACCTAACGTTTTATAATTATAAAGCATAAATAGCCTTCATCATTATCACACCTTCTTCTTCATCAGCCTTTATAAGTCCAAAGCTGAACATGTGTATTCTCGTTGTAGGAAGACTTAGCCTTAATCACCACGCTTGTAAGGCGGATTGACAATCGCAGTACCAGACGTTTTGCATCTTTGACGCTGCTTCCCTTCACCGGTCTGGGTCTTTTCACATGATGAATCATAAACATATTTGTTATTGATATATTTTATTCTTTTGTTTATATCAGAGAACAAAAGCCCATATATACACCTAATTATTTATTAATAAAATTATCACTTTAGCTGAACACGTATTGTATTGCACTGTGTGGTATAGCTTATCGGCTCGCGAAAACTTTGATATAATATGACTCCTTTCGGCCAAAAATTTTCCTTCATGGAAGTGTCAATTTGGCGAGTCAGACCTCAATTGATTTAAAGTTGACAGTGTGGCGCAACTGCAACCATTTTACTCTCAACGTAAAGTTAGTCTTCACTTTGTATACTTCACGATCTTCTCAGCCTTCGTGATGTTATGCAACTGGGACAGGTACAGCTGATCGAAGGTGTAGCAGGACACAGCAGCAAAATTCAATCGTTTAGTAACACGTAAATAAAACATCTATACCTTTTCAAACGTACTCGTATGAACGTACACAAACATGAACATCTGCAAACAGACAGACATCCTTTTAAAATCTTGATGGACCTCAAAAAAACCTTCTGAATTACTAAGAATGGACCCAGCACTTGACGGGGATAGTGCAAGCAATTGAGGGAGGGCGGGAGGTTCTCTTCAAACTAGGTAAGACACATTATTTTATTTTATTACGCGGATCTTAGCAAATTAATTTTAAGATATTTATTATGATTAGGATAATTATAGTCACACTAGTAAAAAAAAACTCGAAATAGGGAAAATAATATGATTCTAAAATATTTTTTTAGATAATTAACTTGATCAAAATATATTTCGAAAAAAATATGTTAGCACGTTAAAAATATTTCCACAGAAAATTTAATAGAAATGTCAGAACCTGCAGTTTTGTCTTATTCGAAGTTCTCGGCAATAGGCAATCATTTCATTCCAGTGCATTAAATATAACCCTATAGCGTATTTTAAGAATTGGCGTTCTTTAGAATATTCTCGAAGTTTTGAAGCTTACATAACATATAAGTTTCGAAACAGATATGCGCTCTATTCCATAAATACCTTACACTTTAGAAGTAACTTAAAATTGTGAAATAATTTTATATTTCTTGAAAATCTTCAAAAAGGAAAAGGGTAACGCATCGGTATCGTGAATATTTTCACGGGCCATTTCTAGCTACTTCACACCTACACCCCCATTTCAAAACTCAAAAATGTTAAGACCTACACACTTGCAAGTTTGCAAGTATAATAAGGCTCTACTGAAACTTAGAATCCCGAAATTCATAAATTTCATAAGAATCTCAAAAGAAGATTTATCACTCACTGACTAATGGAAGTGACTAAAACCCAAGGTAGGATAATTTTGGACTTGAAACACAATTTTACCGATAGGAGGCTGCCACCAAAATAAAGAACATTGTCAATATTATCATTGTTTATCAACAGTTTAGTTTTAAAAAGTCTTCAAACATATAATTTTGTTTATCAGAACGCAGATAAAATATATTATTTTTGAACACATCCGTAATTGTTTTTTTATAGGATAGGGTGACAAACGAGCACACAGTCCACATGATGGTAAGTGGTTACTGTCATAGCACATCTACATTTATCCTCGTTGCGTATCAAAATGCAGATGCGTTGTCACCCGTGAGGACCAAGATGGAATGCTCTTTCCAGTAAAAGGGTCCTGGCTCCACACCTCCAACACGAAACACAGCAGCATCAAGCTGCCATTTTACGCCGGTATTCTGTGAGAGCGTGGTCCCTCCCCGGCCGAGCCGACCCATTCGTGCCACAACCATACCACCAATATAGCTGCAGCATGGCTCTACCACGTTAGTTTGTCGTTCCTAGAAGAGTCCATACTTTTCTAAAGCTAAAACGATTTTATTTCTGAATCAAAATTAAATCCCAGGCAATGTCAACCGTATAAAGTAATGCTAATTACTGAAGTATACGACTGACAGGATTTGATGTTGCTTAAAGGTATTATTAGTTTTATCTCATCCTATGTTGGTCTGAAACTTATTGGGTCTATGTTTAGGTTAAACTCGTAACAAAAAAGAATGTGATAAATGTGGTAACTGCCTAGAATGTCGTAAATATAACTAATGTGGGATAGAAATGGAATGAAAGGAGCATTTTGTTGTAGAGGATCTAGTAAATAAATCAGATAACATTTTACGCAAGTTGGAGCAGATTAGAAATCTCCAATAATATCTCTATTGAAATAATAAACAATAATTGACGTTTCTTAAGTCGTAGTATGTTTAAATATAATATATTAGATTTCCCAGTCCTAAAAAAGTGTAATGTGTCCCTTTCATAAATGGATGGATAAACCAGCGTATCAGTATGCTAGAGTAAATATGCTAGAATAAATCGGATATGATAGTTATCTGACTTGTTTAGTTGTCCATAGATCATTAAAATATAACAGAGTGAGGCGTTATTTTCCTAAGCGTTTGTTGTGTCCCTTTCATAAACAAAATACAAAAATTATAAAGATAACCTCAAAACATACAATTTTATTCAAAACTTACTGACAGCTGTTTTTGCATCTGTCTGTATCATGCCGATTATAAGTAATAGTAAACAAATAAATGAACGGGTTACATAGGCCAAAACGTTTGCAAAAAATAAGAATGAAAAATATTTATTTTGACATACACAAGCCACCACAACACAGAAACGAAGTCAAAACAAAATAAAACAATTTCACCAACGAACAAACAGGCTAAAATGAGAAAACAAAGATAATTATTAATAGGAAGAAAAATATATATATATATATATATATTCTAAAACTAGTACCTCAGAGTAATAAAAGATAGGTACCAATTCAGCATGATGTCAGGTTGGAAACCTAACGCTGATTTTCTATTGGCCCCTGAATTGCATTCGTCTTCACCTCGAAACCAGTTACCGTGTACTTCCGCAAGAACAATCGGTACGTGAACCTTATGAAAACATATATAAGTGCTTATATAATAAATGATTATTAAAATTGGTATATAATATATAACAAGATAGAGATTAAATATTAGGTCCTTACATATGAAATGATTGACCAAGCTCGGTTGTTTAGCAGCTAGTTCTTCCTTCATGGTTTGCAGTTGCTGCAATAGATATCTGCCGTAATCTTTGGCCAGATTTTAGAGCTGTAGTGAACGACACCGGCGCTAGTCCACCAAACACTCACAATAACTTTTTCTGACCAATTTTCGTTTAGGCAGAATTTGGCTGGGTCTCCTGGTTCAGCCATTGCGACGAGCGCCCGATTATGGTACAGTAACCACATTTCATCACGAGTAATGATTCGATTTAAAATCCTTCATAATTGTGTCGGTTGAGCAAAGTAACACAGCAGTCGACGCGGGTTTGCAAGTTCGATTCACTCAATTCATGAGGTACCCATCGTTCAAGTTCTTTACTTCCCGATTTGCTTCAAGTGGATTAATATAGTTTTATCACTTACCCCGAAGCCTGCAGCTATCTCTGAAGTGCTTCATGATGGATCCGCCCACAATAGCCTTTAATTCTTCATTTTCCACTTTGGTCTCCGGCCGTGCACGAGGTTGTTTCTGAAGGTCGAAATTTCCAGAACGAAAACATTGAAACGAAAAACGTACTGCGTTTTTGCAACACCAGCGCCGTACACATCATTAAGCCTTCGAGCTCTTTCTGCAGCACTGGTGCCACGGTAGAACTCATACTCATAATATACCGATATTTCATGTTTTCCATTGTGCGGTAATAAGCGATGCCAAAGAAAAAATAATGAGGAAAAGCAAATGAATGACTGTTTTCAAAACTCAAATGTACCAGCTAAATGAATTAATAAATTTGAATTGGAATTCTTAACCAAAGAGGATATATTTCTGATCAAAGTGGTCAGTACGACAAATGCTAATTTCATATGTGTAAGGACCTAATACTTAATTATTAATAGGACAGCGCGTGAAACTGTACCAACATAATAACATCAACAATGAGGAAAACAAAAAAATTAAAAAAAAAAAACAGAAAAAGAAAATGTAGCTCAAATAACCATGAAATATAGGACATGTTAGTTTTAATGTTAACCATGCCTAGGTCTTTTGTGCATCTAATAAGTACTGTTTTAGCGACTTTTAAAGCTAGTAATAGAGCTTAGCTGCCTAAGAGGTGGCGGTACGTTATTCCATATTTTCGAGTCTGCATAGCGAAATGCCCTTGAAGGACGTAATAACGGAAAATAACTTACAACTTTGAACAAACTTGTGGTCATAAGTATAACTTTGAATTGTTAAACTTGCAGCTTTAAGTTATGTGCGAGTGGATGCTTCGGGATTTCAGACTCGGGATTTTAAAGTGTTCTTTTAAAATTCATCGTCAATCCGCCTTCCAAGCGTGACTAATAAGGCAAATCTACAACGAGGTATGCTCATGTTAAACACTGGTCTTTAATGGAGCGATGAAGAAGAAAAGAACCACGATCAAGGGTATTATTCCCGGTATCTATGGGTATGCAGACGACAGCACAGTTGTAGAGAGATACCAACCAGTGCCGGCCAGTCGGGATCAAATCCAGTCCGAAAGAGGCTATGATTGAGCGTGTGAGTCTCACACTACAGGCAGTCTTCGAATGCGGCGATGCCAATCTCGTGATATTTAACGCCCAAAAACACAACCGTGTCTTTTCACCGCAAAAGGAGCCCGCTCACCCTGGCTTTACTTTCCGGAATGTATCCTGAGTACACACCGCCTTCATTTGTTAGGGGTTGAATTTTCTCCGAACCTCAACTAGGCGGTTCATTGAGTCCAGTGCCAAAGCAGCCGCAAGGAAACTTGGTGTCCTTGCAAGGTTGCGGCGGTACTTCATGCGGGGCAGCTTCTACCCAATATAAAGCGCAAATCGGTCGTGCATGGAGTACTGCTGTCACATATGGGCTGGTGCTGCAAAATGTCACCTGGCAGCGTTGGACTCAGTGGAGAGACGAGCTAAGAGGCTCATTGGTGACCTTAATTTGGTTGAAACCAATCTCGTCAGCCTCGAGCACAAGCAGAGAAGCCAGTCTCTCGGTATTCTATAGGATGCATTTCGGTGAGTGTGCACAGGAATTACACGCTTTAATTCCTCCTCCTTCCACCATCGGACAACCAGGCGGTCGGCGGTCTTCACCTTCGTTGTCGATATTCCACGCATTAGAACCAAACTGTTTGCCTCGTCTTTTGTAATGCGTACAGCAAATGAGTGGAATAATTTGCCGGCGTCTATTTTTCCGTCTGAATACAATCTGGGCATCTTCAAGGCAAGTGAATAGGCTTTGTTACGCTAAGACAGCGATTTTCCATCTAGGGCTGCATCACCACTTACCACCAGGTGGGATTGTGGCAAGCACTGGCTTATAATAAGTTAAAAAATATCGCTGACATACTGACCGGCCGCTATTGAAAATTTCTTGATATAAATCTGAATGAATATCTGATTTTGATCCTATCTTCATAAAAAGCCAATAACTAATTTTGTCTCGGCCGGAATTGAACCCAACACGATCAGTAGTCGGAATCACGACAACTAGACCAACGAAGCAGTCAAAAATACTTAAAATACCTAAGCTGCGAGACGCCTAGTACAACTAGTAGGTAACAACGGTCAATCCAACTCAAGGCCAGCAGTGGAATTTTACGAAAAATGCACTGACTTACGTAGGACACTCAATAAGTTTTGAGATATAAATAGTATTCTAGATACTATTAATATTTATTTACATCTTTTCAAAATATTCTCCATTATGCTATATACAAAGTTCCATTTCCTAAACCAACTCTGAAAACTCTATTGCCAGTCTTGATCTGACAGGTCGGAAAACGCTTCTTCGTAGGCAGCCACGGCTTCTTCGGCGCTTGAAAAACTTGCCTTTTATTTTTCTTTCACTCTTGGGAACAAAAAAAATCACAAGGAGCTAAGTCAGGGCTGTAGGATGGGTGACTTAGAGTTTCAAACCCAGATTCCTCAATAAATGATTTTGTTCTAAGAGAGGTATGTGAAGAGGCGTTATCGTGATGCAGCATGATTCCCCAAAGCCCGGTCTTTGGTCTTCTCCGCACAGCTTGAAAAGCTTTGGATAATGCAACCTAGTATACCATTCAGAGTTGACTGACCTACAATTTTCCAGCAGTGACGTCGACAAACGTCTGCTCCGCGAAAAAAACTAGCCACCATTTTTTGCCGACGTTGCGAGGTCTTTGCAGTTTTGTTTGTAACTGTCCTCTGAGTAGACCCATACCGAAGATTGCCTTTTATTTTTGGATCATATTGATAGATCCATGTCTCGTCACCAGTAACGATATCTGAAACACGCCTAGATGCCCGTTTTCAAAACGTAGACGCATTTCATGGCACCAATCCACCCGTGTCTGTTTTTCGCTTTCGGAGAGCAAACGAGGGATCCATCGACAACAAAGCTTCCTCACTCCAAGATGTTGATGTAGGATGGTATGAATGCCCCTGAACTAATGCCTACAATCTTTTCGATGTCCGTATGTGATTCGTGGGTCTTCGCATCAACATTTCAGTAGTCCATACATTTTCTGCCGTTACGGTTGTTTGCAGGGCCCCGGTTCTTTGGTCATCTTAAGATTAATTTTACCCTTGAACTCAGCAAACCACCTAAAATTGTTGCGCGTGATGGAGCTGAGTGCCATAATGCTGATTGTAACCGTTGTAAACTTAATTCTTTGTTAAACCAAATTAAAAATCATAATATATCATAAGCGCAAATATTCACTGTTAAGATCCATCGTTTTAAATGAAAAACGGAAGCGTTGCAGGAAAATTAATAGAATTTTTTTAATATTGAGCAATTGGCTTATGGAGTTCTATTTTAAATAAATTTGCTTTTAGAAACATATATAACACGGTGCGTTCCATTTTTAATTTCGAGCATCTCAAAACTTATTGAGTGACCCATGTATGTAGATAATATCAAACTTAAAACTTTATAAGCATTAATCAATTTTAAAACAGGGATTTAATCACGAGAATAATTATAATCACAAAGGAGAACTAATTACTTAGACAAGATCCATCCTTACAACTTATGTCTCTGTCACTGTTGAAGTCCTCTAAACTCAGATATAAGTTAGAATCATTAAACTTACTATAATAAAACTTTTAGCGCTAAGCTTCTTTTGAACAAACTTTACTAGCTAAGTTTGCGTCACTATATTGTGCAAATAATTGTATTTTCATAAGTCTTTAGATGAAACCTTAGAAATTATCAATGAATAATATTGTAAACTCTAGTTACAAAGCTATTCAATCCCAGACAATTTAAAGTTATAAAGCATAAACTCCCATTAAAATTATCTTTATTACGCCCTGAGAAACAATGATCCTTAGATTTTAAGTCAAATCAAATATAATTTTAATGTAACTGCTAAGGCAAAGGAAGAATTATTTCACACTAACGCAATCTTATCTACACGATGAGGCGCACACATACACACGCACTCACGCATTCATTGTACATTCGCACGCACGTACGCTTGCGGTTGTGCGTATATTTCGTATTATTTATTATATTTATTTATTTTCGTAACATTATTGGTTCTAGCGGTTCCGGGCCAAATTATTTAAATTATTTTTGAGAGGATTATAATATATGCCTTCACTGCAGTACAGTTCATTAGAACTGGCGGGTATGGAATTCAGTTTGTTTGTGTACTTTGAAATTTTCCGTGAGTGGTTAGGCCTTGAACTTATTACCACTTTGCAAACGTTATAGGTTTCACGTAACGTCAATTAAATTTACCGTATTTTAATTGACACTATTCGCCTTTAGATTTTCATAGTATTACAACCGCTTGATAGCAACTAGGCACCAATTTTTATTAATAACTAGCGATTTTCCCTGGCTTCACGGGCGATTTCTAGATCTCGACAACAACTACCTACGGGGTCCAAATGTGAATCTAAACATTCTAGGTATCCACTCAAACACAAACAAAAATTTCATCAAAGTAGGTCGAGCCGTTTTAAGTTTTAGCGATACTAACGGACAACAATCTATTTTATATAGATGTTTACATTCCTCTTACCTGTTTTTCGTAGAAAAAAATAAGAAAAACATAAAATAACGCAAAATGTATAATTCAGATTTGTTTTTAGTATTTTTCAAAGATTTATCGTAAGATTTAAAACAACGAAGTCATTTATTATTCTCTAAAACTTTTGTAAGGAAACGGAAACCAATTTATATCAGTTGCGATTCCATTTACCCTCATTATCTTTAATTTTATTGACGATAATATGTAAAAAAATTATAAAGCAAATTTTTTACATCGTTAACGAATTTCAATAGGGTAACGTTAATAAAATATTATTGGAAAAAACACATCGGTCCATTTTCGTCTTCCTGCATTTTTTTTTAATTAAGTATTAGTCTATTCGATTAAAGGCTGCTTGAATTCATCAGCGGACCATAATCAGATCTGAATAATGATTATTAAGTTGATAAAGCTAAAATCTATATAGATTCCACTACTGGGCTCAGGCCTCCACTCATCTCTTAAGGGGAACCTTAACTATTTCTGCCGCCAAATAGCAGTCCTCATAGTTGATAACGCATTCTGTAGTCTTCTTTGTCTGAAGTTGGCTGCAGGTCACCATGGACTGCAGTAGCTTCTCTTACTATCAAGTGAAATGTAAGTTCGCTGGTCAGTTGAATTAAATTAAAAATCAAATCAAATCAGGCAAATCATTATTACTGTGTGTAATGTAACACCCTACTTGCTAAAGAGTTGACAAGATTGACAACAATGTTGGTGGTAAGATAATCAACAACAACTTATAAGGAAAATGCCTACGCATATTTTGGGCTTAAACCTATTTATTACTTTCGCAGGAACACATCTCGCAGTCATCCTTAATGTAATAAACGTCAGCCATATCCTGGCAACCTATCCTCGGGAGAGGGTAACACTACTTCCAATTCATCCTAGCTTGACGTTTATGACCTCCAAATCCATCTGCGCGAATCCCTTGAATCCGCCACCTCGGCTCCGCCGCCGGCCAAGTTTCGGCTACGGAAATTAATAAGGTGAGAGGTGCATCGCATTATTGACATTTTCGCGCTTTGGCCTCCACTACCGCATCAGTATTACTACCCCGCCAAAGACGTATAGTACGCAATAATAACATTTAATAAAGAAAAAATAAGGCATCATCTACTTATTATATACGTTTAAAATATAATTTACATAAAATACTGCCGAGACTTTTAAGTACTTACATATTCTTTTCAGATGTTATTCGTTTAATACTATATACTCCTGAGATTAAATCCATTTTCTTTACAAGATCGGCGTAACTTACCGAACAATTTTGCAATATTTTACCTGCTAAAAGTTTAGTATATGTTTTTTTACTTATATTAAGCCATTGCTTGAATACAATCCCAACCGGTGGTAAGTGGTGATGTAACCCTAGATGATAAATCATTTAACCGAAAAGAGCCTCACTTTTAAAAGGTTTCACGTTGCGTAAGTGCGAAGACGCACCTTATATAATGGGAGGTGGTCTTGTCCTCTTCCTAGGAGCCACAAGTCCCACTGGTGGGGCGGCGAATGAATCGAAAGTGTTCTCGTGGCACGTCACCGGCTTCCCGAACTGGGGCAGCAGCTTTATAAAACTATTGAGGAGAGACAGAGAGGTGATCAATTCCAGAAGTTCTTAAACTTGCAAAAAAGACATTATATTATGTCAATAAAATATTTGTATTATTTTCCTTAAATTTACAATATTTATTTTGTAATTTTCTTTTAAAGAAATTCGGCCTTTACCTTAAAATAATTTTGCTATTTAAAGAAAACAGAGGCTTATTTTATCTATTTAAACATTTTAGGTGATTAGGCATTTTAGCAGGGAAGTGTTATATAAACAAAATGAATGTTTCATTAAAACATTAATGTCTTTGGGTTAATTAAAGTTAATATTTTTAGAGATTAATTAATAAATAATAACGGCCTTAATTAAAAAGTTAGTTAAATTTAGAGTTAATTATTTATATACTTGTCTGTTTCTACAGTATTGTCAGTTAGTGAAAAGATGAGAGCAACCTCAGGCATTTCTTAAATTGATGTCGTTTTATGAGTAAAAGTCAACTAAAATACTTCCTACCTACCTACATTACCACAATGCGAGATGACGGACTTCTCTTAAAGAAATATTAAATGAAACTAATTTTACGGATTTTATCACGCTTAATTTTAACTTTTAATTCCCGTCGTTTCGGGTGCTTTACAGCACCACTTTTTGGTCACATGGGGAGAGGAGGGGAGGGGGAAGACACTGAGGTGTATGAAGTCAGGATGTCATAGTTCACCCGGCTATCTTTAGTTTTTTATATGTTGCTTAGGTTTGGATTTAATTTTTTAATTACTAACTGATACCCGCGACTTCGTCCGCGTTACTTGATATATTAACAAAGTTTTATATATATATATATATATATATATATATATATCGAAAATATCGAAAACTTTATAATACTTTATATATCTCTCCTACGCATGCTCGCGACACCGCTTGCACCACTTCTCCGCGGCAAAACACACATCACTGAAGACATAATGCTTATAAAAACGTTATTTCTTAAAACTTCAATAACTTTATACTAAATAAAGATATCTTCTTCTCGAAAAGAAATCTAGAAAAGCTAAAAATTGTTTGCCTCTAACTCTATTTTGAACTGAATTTTAGAATTTATGGGGTTAAGATGGTCTAAGAATGCATTTACTTTATCCAAAGGTATAATTGTGAAAGTGTCGCCTACGTACCGCTTGTAGAATCTTGGATTTACGGGAGAAGTAGCCGGCCTTTCTCCTCAAAGTCTTCCATGAATATGTCGGCGACTATGGAATACAGGTAATCCATCGCCACACCGTCTACTTGCTTGTAGAACTCCTCCTTTCACAATAGATAGCCAGATGTGAGGCAGTGTTTGAGTAATACTACATATTCAGCAGGCATGTTTTTCTTCTAGCTTCCTGGTTAAAATTGAGAGTAAGGTAAATAGCTTCAACTTTTGCGAACTATTTAGATAATCAATATCAATGCATAACAATCTAAAAGGTTATTAGCTCTGAACAAAAGATACTCATTTTGGCGTGCTTTAAGGAAGTGTATTAGGCCAGTAGACGAGGTTGATTTATGTGCACAGCAAAGTTTCAAAAGGATAAATAAATGGCTCCAACAAAACATATTAACACTGCATACGGACAAATCCAAATATATTCATTTTCGATGCTGAAAGCTTTATGATAAAAGTCAAGTGATATTGGGACGTGAAACACCTCAGTCATCGTGGTCATGGGTGCTATACAGCACTACCCCAGTAGGGTACCAGCACCCTGGTAATGGAAAATCCTCACTGAGCATCCATGGTCAAGCTACCCTCTTCCTGAGCGTGGGTGCTCAGGCTGCCCCGCGTATTCTGGGGGCAAATCCAGCTCTATACTAACACTGCAGGGCAAACAGAGCAATAAAATCATGGCGACCCCTGTCACGCTATCCGTGGACTTCTGCAACATCAGGGGACTTTACTCGAATCTTAACGCCGTCCACTACCATCTAGAGACAGCAAATCCGGCCTTGCTCTTTTTGACCGAGACGCAGGTGTCCTCTCCGGCTGATACTTCGTACCTCTCCTACAGGGTACAAATTAGAACACTTTGTGCCCCGGGCTGGAGTTGCGTATACGTCAGAGAGGATATCTGTTCTCGACGCCTCGGCAGTCTTGAAGGTACGGACCTGTCCATCCTATGGCTACGCGTGAACAGCGACGACCATTCCCGCGTCTACGGGTACCTGTATAGGTCCCATAGCGGTAATGCCGACACAGACCGACTCATCGACCACGTCCAAATGGCTGCAGATTTCTTGCTACAACAGATCCCATCCGTAGAGATCGTGATACTTGGCGATTTTAACAACCAACACGCTGAATGGCTCGGTTCACGTTTAACCGATCATGCGGAAGATCTGTTTATGACTTGGCCTTGGCATATTATGGTCTGACACAACTGGTTACTTCGCCTACGCGGATTCCAGATGTGGAGGATCACACACCTTCCCTGTTGGATCTTCTGCTGACCTCTCATCCGGACGGATATCAGGTTTCCGTCGATGCTTCTTGGCTCTTCGGACCATTGTCTGATCCGGAGTGTGGTGCCACTCACGCTCTCCTCGCGGTTGCGTTCTGCAGGTTGCCGCCGTGTTTGGCATTACAGGTCGGCGGATTGGGATGGAATGCGGTCTTTCTTTGCATCCTACCCATGGGGGCGGGTTTGCTTCTCGCCGGATGATCCCAGCGCTGTTGCTGACTCTGTCACCGATGTTGTGCTACAGGGAATGGAACTATTTATTCCATCATCTGTGGTACCCATCGGTGGCAGATCGCAGCCTTGGTTTGGTCGCTCCTGTAAGACTGCATTACGCAGTAAGCAGGAGTGTTATCATGCCTGGGCTGAGGCTTGGGCGGCTCAGGATGTAAACACCAGCATGCTTAAAAAGTATAACTTCGCCTCCAGGAGTTCAAAAGAGTTATGCCGAGGCAAAATCAGAGCACATAGGCAGAATTGGCGAGAAATTAAAATATGAATATCACAATAACTCAAAAGAAACTAAACGCTATTTTTTAATCTGGCTTTACGGCTCTGGGTTCTAGCCCTTCTGAGCCGAAACTAAAAGTTGTTTTCTATTAGTATTGTGAGTTAGAATAGTGTATATAGAATAGAATAGGACAGCTAAATAATTAATAGCATAAAACAAAGTTGCAGGTACATTTAACATTTATAGGTACTTTTAGACTGATGGAAAACTTTTAGTAGTTCCTTTTATATGTAGTTACTTTTACATGTATTGATTGATTAGTGAATATACATCACAAACACCATTACAGTAATTAAATAAATATGATTAAAGCCAAAATGAATAAAAGATAATATGTTCATTTATAATATTACCTTTACATGCTATATAGTAAGAAAGATGTTTTAATCTGGTTGTAAAAGGATAAAAACACAAAGTAAAATACCACTGTATTTATTACTGTAATCATTTCAAAAGTAGTCTATTAATAGTGGAACAGACAGGCGCGGTGTTAAGACTTTATTTTGATATATCTTTGTTGGTTAGTAAAGGTGCAGTGTGTAAACTTAGTTTTAAAATATATTAACTGATTAGTTATTATACACCAAACACTATGAAAGCCAAAATTACTAGGTAATATCATGTTTATTTATGTTGATAAATATGAAGTGAGATGTTTTAAACTAGTTGTGTAAGGACAAAACACATGTATAATTTAATTGTATTTATTATTGTCAGTCATTATCATTCCAAAAGATTTTTCAAAATAACTTGATAATAACATGTCCATTTATGAAATTGTTAGGAATCATAAGGATATTTTTGTGATATAAGACTGTTGTCTTCAATATCCATATTTTTTGTCTCTGCTTACGAGCAGCTCTGCAAGATTTCAGCCTACAAGACATACACATTTATTCTAAGCAACCCACCTGAAAAAGTTAATGAATATTGAAACAAGCATGTACTTATTTATCTAATATCATTTGCAACCAGTAACACGGTTTTAGGTGCATGTGTGCGTCCAACAGTGAACTATTAAGGGGTGTTTAGCGAGTTTTACCTCTACAGCGATTGAAAAATAAATAGCACGTAAGATGTTTTGAACTGGTCGTAAGGATAAAAAACTCTGTATTGTCACTGTATTTGTTATTGTAAAATCATCACATTCTTAAAGCAGTATTAAAGTGACACATGCCACCAGGTGCAGTGTCAGGACATTGTTATTAATTTTATTGATTGAATAACATGTTTACATTCCAAGCACTATTAAAACCAAAATGACTGGATAGTAACATATCCGATTTTACGATATTAACTAAAAATTAATAGATGTAAGGTGTGTTTTGAACTATTATGTTCAAAACACCTTACATGCAATTAAAGCTAAATGTAAAATTCTCGAGTAGCAGTCTCTCGTACCGGTAAGCTCAGTGTGGGACGGCTACCTCAGTTGGAGTGACGAGCTGGTAAGATATTCAAAAGTCTATGGATGCAGGTGGCTCAGGACCGTGCTTTGTATAATTCTTGGGAGGCCTATAGGCTGTAATGATGAAGAAGTTTTAAACTAGTTGTGTACGGATACGGCTCGACCGGGGGGACACGCTCACGGAAAACGCTACCAGCGTAATATAGTAGCTTAATGCTCCTGTGTTTCGTATGGTGAGTGTAGAGAACCGGAGTCCTTTTTTACTGGAAACGAAGCACTCCATCTTAGTCCTCAGGGGTGACAATGCATCTGCATTTTGATTCTTAAACGAGGATAAATGTAGATGTCTATGAGCACAGCATCTACTTACCATCAGGTGGACCGTGCGCTCGTTTGTCACACTTATTCTATAAAAAAAACAAAAGGAAATTGTCAATTGAAAGAGATACGAAAAGGTACCAGAGCATCTATTCAACTTGCTCGGCGTTTATTTATAAATTAGGCGCTTTATTTATAATAAGGCACATAGTAGAAACAGGTCAAGTAAGCAACAATAATTACAAGTTTTATTGATTATTATTCGTCATCATTACAACAATTCGCTGCTAAATAATTAATATAGGTCTTCCTAAATTAAATATATAATGTAAAATATTGTATAGCCCTTCCGTCAACTGCCATCGCGTTTCGTCCCGTATGGTGTCAAAAGTCGTAACAGAGTAAAATAAAGATACCAGAAGATGAGCAGCAACATTTCCTATAGAATACCACAGCTTTTGTTGCCACAAGCGTAGCAACTGTGGCAAAACATTTAATGTAATGATGCATATTATATTACTATAAATATGCATCATTACTACTTGTGTATAAATTATTCCAATCATTGTGAGGTTCATTTTAGTGGTATTCACAAATACGAGCGCACAGTGGCACATAAAATGAGTTATCAATCAGCAATCTCTTTAGGTTAGTAGTTCTTTTAGTTTAGGTATTAAGAATCTAGATAAATGATTACATAACTTAAAAATACAGTGTCGGGAAGTAGAAGCAGCACGCTTATAACTAGCCACAGAATAGAATAGAATCATTTTATTCAATATAGATTAGAATACATAATACTTATTAAAAGTCATTTTACTTTTACCACTGGTTCGCAAAACAACCTCTGTCCTGGGAAGAATCAGCAAGAAACCCAGCGAGACTTTTTTTAAAAAAGCACATTTACAATATAATTTTTATACAATTGTTTTGAAAACATTTAGAAACAGCATGGTAGCGATCACCTCATTCCCAGGGTTATTATCAGTCATTTACTCTCTAGTAGTATAATAACCCTTACTAGACAATTTTGCTTAAGAAATAATTTAAACCTTTTGATAGAAAAGGTCTGCATATTATAGTAATTGTTGATGCCGCTCTGGAAATGGCAGGAGTTACAGTTACAGGCATAAGGGTGTTTGTTGGATGTTACCGATGTCTTCAATATTCATGAATTGTAATTCCATATCCCTGTTATCATTTGTGTCTCCATACAGTTGTAGAAGCTCGGCCGACAAGATTGCAGACTCATTCTAAATGATCCACCTGAAAAGTGTTTTTTCATCAACTAACTGAACAGACTATAGTTTTACAGTGTCTTCCACCTAAATAATGATATTTATTAATATTTTATTTATTTCAATCTTTATTACTAATAAACAGTCTTAATGTCTCTTAAATTATATATAAATAGCATGTACTCTTTCCTTCATAATATTGTAGTAAACCAGATTCCACTAAGGTAAAAAGAAATAAAAATACATCAAATCAGAAAGGTAAACAAGTGAAGTAGTTATTTTAGAATTATAACATTATTTGACTAAGTACAAGTTCCTAGACGTTTTACATTTACACTAATTTCATTTAAGGTAAAAATATTACGTATTAAGTACAAAGGCAGACAAATATGGGGTAAGGTAAAAGAAGTAGCAACTAAAGAAAAAAACTGTGGTTATCGAATATCTCCCTATAAGGCAATCTGTGGGGAGGTCTATGTTCAGCAGTAGATTTTGATAGGCTGTAAAGTTAAAGATAACTTTACAGCTATCAAAAGTCTGGTGGTGAATAGCCAATTGTTTGTAAAGCGAGGTGCATGATACTACAAACATCAATCTGTGTGCCAAAGCGATTATGCCAACTCCTCCGGGCAACCCTATTTTAGGCAGGGGATCACTTACAGGCTGTTAAAGTAAAGTAAGTACCTGGTGTGATGGTATCCACTGCAAAATAATATCTCTTTCTGCTGAGTTTAAAATGAGCTCTTAAAATTGAAGATCCACATGGAATGCAAATCTTCTAATGGAATGAGCAGTTTCAATATTTTCTTGCAATATTCTTAGGCAGTTACAACAAACTGCATCAAGTAGATGTAACTGAAAAAATTGGAATGCAAATAAAAAATAAAGAAGTAAAAAATATTAAATTCAGAAAGAATGTACATTACCTACAATCAACAAAATAACATAAAAATAATGTAAACAAAATTTTGCTTCCTGATGGAGTTTAAATATAATAAACATAAATAGTAGATGTATTTAATTAAATATTAACACTAATATGTATTCCTAATAACATCCATTTATTTTTATGTTATCTATATCTATAATATTAAATTCAGAAGGAATGTGTACATTCCTTCTGAATTTAACAGCGTCTTCCTATTAACAACTACCAATAAAAACTGTGGTTGCTGACTCGTCTACTAAGCATGGTAACTATAGCAAGTATCCTCCTTTGAGGAAATCTGAGGAAGGTCTATGTTCAGCAATGGGCTTTTGATAGGATGTAACGGTTGTGATATAGTTACCTGACAGACACTTTTAACATAGATTTGTGTATAGTGTGATTTTTTTTCTATTAATTAAATTAGATTTTACCAATAACATAACACTTCAATACTTTGACACTTTTAACATACTAATAAAAATTGTGTTTGTATATGTTTTAGGTAATTCAACAAATTATAGATTTTCCAAAATTCTAGGAGCAAAATTAAACTTGTATTATACACTCACATATACTTTAATTAAACTCGTCAGTTTTCATTTTCGAATGTCATTATGAATTAAATACATAATGTGGAATAATAACCTATATAATATAATCCAACAGTAGTAGTAGTATAATATTTTTGGACTAGAACTGAGAGTGACAAAATAAGATATATTTCATAAAAGTTTGAAACTTTAAATCAATTGTAGGTTTTGTACAGTTGAATTCTTCGCATTCCATAAGATAAGATACTCACCTCTTGAGAAATCCACAAATATAAAAGTTGGCGCACATCTGCTCCTGTCTCGGCTAGTTATTGTCTTCGCACAGTGCGTTGAAATCCACAAATATTATTTAATTGTTTTCAGTGTATGCTGATCTTCCAGATAAGTAAGTAAGTACAAAAAACAGCAGCCTGACGAATGTCAATGCCGTAAAGTAATACCCAATATTATGATAATATGGCCGTCGGTTTTTACCCAGCACGGAAGTCAATGACAAAATAGCGTTTCGTTCCACGGTGTCTTTGAACCATGTTATATGATATAAGCTAACACTTTAGAAATAGGATAAAAAATCAGTGGTATCCTTTTAGTAATAAATATATAATATACAAATAAGTACAAATATAATATGTATATAATAAGTTATCTTGGTAAAAATACATTTTTTAATAGAAACTGCAAAATGATTCATTACACGCATTTTCCCCATGTTACACAACCAGAACACGGAATATCAAAACCACTCATTTTTTTAGATTTCTTGATTCCGTTTAGATATTCATAAAATGTATAGGCCATTTATTATAATAAATTGGTAACTTTTTTGTATGTACCATTAAGGGTCGTTAAAATTTCTAGTGGGCCCAAAAACGACTGACTCTTAGATGAATAATTTGTATTTTTGTTTTATTGACAAATTCCTGATATTTAGTACACAGAATGTAATATTTGTGCTTAAACAGCTAACGACGCTCTGAATTAAATTAAGATATAGTGGAATTTATCCACTGGAAACTATTTTCACTGAACTGCGATGCATTCTTTTTAGTCTTTGAGGCATTCCACTTTAGTCTCCTCACAGATGATTACGCATCTATAGCATTTTTATTTGAAGAAGTTGTAAATGATTATATGCTGTATTATATGCAGTAGCTTACCATCAGGTGGAATGTAAGTTCGTATTTCTACATAATTTTATAAATGAAATAAAATACATAACTAGCTTTATTTATTTTATATGTTTTGGGTTATTTACAGTGTAGTGGCGGTTAGGAATATCCACTACCCCATATCATCCCGTGGTTGTCGTAAGAGGCGACAGGGGCATCAAATCAGGAAATAGGCAAAATTTAAAACTGTTGCCAACCCGCTTCCAAGCGTGGCACTACGGCAATATCTCCTATGAGGCAACATATGTGGAGGTCTATGTTTGGTTGTTAAGCAGTGGACTTTAGTAGGCTGTTACGGTAACGGTTTGGTGTTTAAACATTTTCCGCTTCAGAGTTGTAGTTTTGTGCTGTCCGAGGTATGTTTTTATTAAAATTATTTTTATATTTGATATAATTAATTTTTAAACGTTATTTCACCATATTGCACTGTTATCACACCAGGATTTTATTATATCACGTGGGCAAATTAACATACATAAATTTCACAAGAACAAACATCCATAGCCGGAACAATTATTTGTCGGCCATACTTGTTCCGTACGGGATTCAAACCCACGGCCCTCTGCGTCGCAACTTATTGTTAAGGTACTGCACCAGCAGATGACCACGTAGTGGCAGTGTAAGAATATCCACTGCCCGCATCGTCAGTGGGTGTTGTGGAGGCAACAGATGGAAACAAATTAGAGATGGGCAGCTCCGTCTTTTTAACAACAACTATTAATAAAAACTGCGGTTGCCAACCCACCTGCGCGTGGCAATTATTGCAAATATCCCATTCTAGGAGGAGCCTATAATGCAGATGCATTTCAAGCTTAAGAACTTATAAGCAGCCCTGCTAATTTTAAAAGCTTTTTGTTCTCGACATAAATTATTCATAACATAGCATTGTTGCTATTGTTCACTGGTATTCTATGAGAGCCTTCTATGTGAGCCATGGTAGCTCAGGCTTAGCGCTCGCTTTAAATTTCACGGTACGTTGCAATCAACAATTTATTCATTCATTTTAAGTGCTTATTACCACGTGCTCGGTGGTGAACAAACATCGAGGAAACCTGCATGTCTGAAAAAATATTCGAAGATGTGAAGTCCGCCAGCACGCATTGGGGCAGCTCGGCTCCTTGATCTAAAACCCTCTCAAAAGTGAGAGACCTGTGCCCAGCCGTGGATGTATATAGGCTGTAACTCTACTATATTTAAACGAGTCTTAGTCACCACAATTAGTGGAAAATGGATACAAGAACGACCCATTATTCTTGACACAATTAGTTGTAATTTTTTCCAGACCTTAATTGTATTGTAATAACAAACAATATAACTTTTCTTTCACTATTTACAAAATAAACCAAAATAACAGCTTATATTATACTTCCGCTCATTCCTGAAAGCGTCTTCGGACAAGGAAGAGTCCGCCGTGTTGTAACAATATGTATTTGTAATTTTAAGTCAAGACAGCCTTAAAATTAATTTTAATGTTAATTTTAAATTTTTCATACGAGTAGGTTTCCTCATGATGTTTTCCTTCACCGTCGAGCACAATAACGCCACTTAAAATTGCAATAAAAATGTTGATGCTGTCGCGATCGAGCCTGGGGTACTCGAGCACTTCTTCATTGACGGTGATCGATTACCCGCTGAACTGCCACTGCTACAAGCTGTAATTAAAAGTCTATTTATTTATTGTTACCTTAACACAAAAAGGATTTACAAAATATTACAAATAAACAATAATAATTATATGAATGATATAGTAACAAAATGCATCTCTCTATTTCTAAATGAGCTAATTTTCATTTTGCTATATTTATAAAAGAATAAATTACAACTACTTAAATGTATATTTTTATTATAAAACCACTATTATGGAATGATTTTGAAAGCATGTTGAGAAAAATAAATCTGACGGATTAATGCAAAACTCAATCTAACTAGGACACCGCACAATAACTGGAGACGTAGAACGAATCGTCAACGTAAAACGACAATAGTAGCCTTTATTTATGAGTAATGTTACCTTTTATACTACTTGAACAAATCTAAAAATAAATTAAAATGAGAGGAAGTTATAAATATCAATCAAAGACCGATTAGGATCTTTTTTTTTCTTTTCTTTTCTAATGAGTCCGTAAAATTCCACAGTTGACGTTGGTTGCTCCTGAAATAGCGAAAATTTCTATAATCACCTTGCTTGGAATGAGAATTGATGATTAGTACAAGATATTATCTCGCATCTGGGATATGGCCACTCGTCTATATCCGAAAATGCCATCAGACACTTCTGTTATTTCGCTGTCGTTTGACCGCAACGAAACGAACCATTTTCATCTCATTGATTGAAAAATGCAATATATTAAAAGTAACAGAATAAAATTTATGTAAGAAAATTAACGTAACTAGGTGGTAGGGCTTATTCACAGAGCTCTACCATATCCGTCCATGTGTGTTGATATCATTAAAGATATCATGCCAATAGGTACATTTAGCATTACCTATGAAAGTGCAAGCATGGGAGATATATAATATGCAAGGCGCAATATATGGGGCCAGCCAATGTTCAACAGTGGATTTTAATAGTAGTAGTAGTGATATTGGTATAATGCGATTGAGATAAGGATAGGAATCAATTACCTCGACCTGTTTGCTATTACTTGAAAAGAAGTAGGCACGGTTGCATGAAAATAATCGCTTTTCTACATTAAGTTATGTATTTAAAAAGTTTTACTAGATTTAAATTATTTTAATGAGAATGAATACAAGTAGATTATTGAAGATAACGATGATAAGTTTAGTTTTATTATAGTGTTTAATTAACTATCTTTTTCTTTTTAAATAACAGCCAGTATGTTAGATAACTACGTTATCCATGTCTATTTTATGGGAAACAAGTGATGATGATGATGATAATGATCGTAATACACCAAGAATGATGCAGAAAAGAGTTAGAAGCCTCGACTTCAACAAAATTATTTTAAATTACTATTTTTTAGTTTTTGAAGTCAATGTTTAGTATTTATGAAAAGTAATTTTTTAATTTAGTATTTATGAAGTCTTTAGTTTAGTATTTATGAAGTTTTAGTTTAGTATTTATGAAGTCATGTTTGGTATTTATGAAAAGTATTTTTTTGACTCATCCTACCCAACCGGTTTATATTGACAGCTAAGACGTGACAATAATATGGCGAAAATTCATTTATCCTTACTTTGATCGCATTGTAGTCTTCTTTTGAGACTAATGCAGCATATTAACATGCAAATGGATGCTGTGGCCTACAAACATCTACATATTATATACTGATTAAAAATCAAAATGCAGATGCGTTGTCACCCCTGAGGACTAGTGGAATGCCTCGTTTCCAGTAAAATTGTCTCCGGTTCTCTACACTAACCATACAAAACACAGCTGCATTGAGGTACTATTTTACGTTGGTTTTCTGTGAGAGTGGTCCCTAACTGAGCCGACCCATAGGTGCTACAACCACAATATGTATAGCTGCAGCATGGTTTCACCAAATAAAACAACAGGTCTCCTGTCGTTTCTGATAGGGAGCAAAAAAATTAAAGCGCACCATCTCGAAAATAATGAATGAAACGAATGACGTATTACTTAGAAAATATTATAAACTAGGTTTTACCTGGGACACAGGAGATGGGTGGCAGCATCATCCTGATAACAGCACAAAGTAATAAAAGCTGCAGTTACAACCCGCTTGCGAAGCTCAAATACTACTGCAAATATCTGGCCATTCTGACAAACAATGGGGAAGCCTATTATCAGCAGTGGATGAAATATAAAAGTAAAAGCAGCAGCCTATATTCATCCCACTACTGGCATAGGCCGCAGCGAGTTTTAGGACAAAAAGAGTCGAGTGAGTTGACTCCAACGCGGGATGACCGATTTCACATATACCAAAAAGTGATTAACGAAATAATCTTTAACTTTTCAGATATGCATGTTTCGGTGCGAGACGTTTTCCGTCACCACCGAGAACGTGGTAAATCGAAACTTCAAATTGCAATTAAAATATGAGTGCAGTCGGTGCGAATCGAATTTGTTGCTTTATGTATTTACGTTTGAATCGGTTCGATTACCGGCTTTGACAGATGTCTTCAATATTCTATCAATGCAGTTCTACTCATAGTTAAATGAAAATAAACCTGTATTTAAAATTTGCTTTTTTATAGAATAAGGGTGACAAATGAGCACACAGTCCACCTATGGTAAGTGGTTGCTGTGGGCCATAGACATCTATCTTCGTTTTGAATTAAATGCAGATGCGTTGTCAGCCGTGAGGACTAAGATAGAATGCCCTTTTCCAGTAAAAGGGTCTCCGGTTCTATACACTCACCATACGAAACACAGCAGCATTGCTGCTATTTTACGCTGGTATTCTGTGAGAGCGTGGTCCTTTCCGATCGAGCCGACTCATTCGTGCTACAACTATACTATTAATATAGCTGCAGCATGGCTTTATAAGTTTTGATATTTATAGTACTTTCTCGAGAGCCTTCTTTACTCATATGAGCTATGAACCGGGACTGTCATAAAATTTTTTATAGGTATATCTGAAAATTTGAAAGCTATCTTAATGTATGACAAACTGTTATAAATGTCTCATTAAAGTAAAAGTAAAGAAGCAGCTATATATACTTTACGTCTGTGCACATGGTCCTTATGACCTTTTAAGAAATAAAGGTTTTCACTTGTCCAAGAATATTTTTAAAACTACTCAGACATCAAGCGGAGTAATTTTCACCACTTCACTGAGCAACAAAAAGTAAATAAGCAAAAATCTTACCAGTTTCATTGTTCCTGGCGGGAAATCGTACACTTTTTGTTTTTGTGCTATGAAATCTTACGGCGAGCTACACGGCTGTCGTATTTGCTTAAATAAAAGTCATAAAAAATTAAAAGAATCTTTTTCACGATTGTGGAATATTTTTATCTAGTAATTAGTCATTCAACGCTATCTCGAACTATTCCATCAATAATTAATAAAATCTCACAGTGCACTTAATCAATTACTTATATCGGACTTGAAACAAAATAAATTGGTGAAATATTTCTATGCCGATAGACACACAACATATTCAACTAAAGACCTTCTCTATTAATCACAGTAAAATTTTATGAAATGCCACGATTTCACGCAACCATCGACTTACGACATGATATTATAAATTCTAAAATCTGACCGATACAAATAAAATCTCATTTAAACTATAAGGATAATAAGAGTTTTGTAACAATTGCACTTTTATCAGTTAATTTATAGATAAATAACTAATGACTAAAAACTTTTTATAAATTAGAAATTAAACTTAAAAACATCTGAAGTTTTCTGATTTTCGATAGATGTCACTATTATCTATTTAAGTAATTATTACTAAAAAATGTATTTGTTTCTATTAAAATTAAATAACGAAACTACTAAAAATTAACGTAGCAATTTTCAATTTCATTATGAATTTAATTATTTAAACATAAATTTAAGTTATTAATATTATTTAATTTATTAGTAACTGAATTCAAAATTTTACTACTTCTTGTATTTACGTTAGATGGAACTGTTTTGAAAAAGTGAAACGTAGTTTGTTGGCGTATTTCAAATTATTACGAAACCGTAAAAACTAACTTTAGGCTTTATTTATAAATATTTTATTTATTTTAAAAAACACTTCAATCACAAATAAAATAGAAATTAACATCTAAAGGAAGGAAAATACTTAACCCTCTTTTTTGTAGTTCCGTAATCGGATAAAACGTAGCCTATAAACTGCCCTGGTTTTAATTACTTCATACATAAAATTTCATGGAAATGTGTTCAGTATTTTTTGTGTGCATCTGAATACACATACAGACAGGCAGACAGAATATCTGCAAATCGACAAAATAATTGTGACGCATCCTTATATACCCTATGATTTGTTACTGATATAATTCATACCGAAAAAAGGCAAATGAGTTATAAAAAAAGATTGTTTCCATCACCAAAATATAACAGCACCACACCAGAGATGCGTCCATGCAGATTAAGGTTTTTTTTAAAGAGTAAGGTTGACAAACAAGAACAAAGTCCACCAGATGATAAGGGAATGCTGTGGCCCATAGACATCTACATTTATCCTCGATTAAGCATCAAAATGCAGATGCGTTATCACCCCTGAGGACTTAGATGGAATGCCTCGTTTCAGTAAACAGGATCTCCAGTTCTCTACACTTAACGAAACGCAGCAGCTTAAGCTGCTATTTTGTGCCAGTATTTTGTGAGAGCTTGGTCCTAACCCGGTCGAGCCGACCCATTCGTACTACAATGCTACAACATGACATGTAAAAGTAAATTGATAAAACGCACAATGGAAATAAAAATAAATAAAAACAAAAAGTATTTTATAAATTAGAAATCGTGAGATCGTGAAAGACGGCTCCGTGGCGCAGTGGCTTAGCAATTGAATTGCAGCGCTAAGGGCTGCGTGGGTTCGAATCCGCACCGAACAAGAATTTGTATGACCTACAATAAATTGTTCCGGGTCTGCATGTTTGTCCTTGTGAAATGTGTGTTTGTAAACTGCCCCACGATACAGGAGAAAATCCTAGTGGAGGTTACGTTTTCTAAGAAAAAGAAAAAACAAAAAGTATTCTTTTGTGTCTGATGAGAAGACAGATGCTGGCTAATTATTCACCTTGATAATAGGCATTAACTGCGACCAACTTTAAATAATTAAATATTGAACTCAGAAATTCACTGAAATTCATCGAAATATTTTGAGACTAAACTTAATTTAGATGCCGAATGAGTGAACCGTAATATTGACCTCGATTACAATACCTAAAGTCGTTGTATTACGGTCGGATTCAATTTGATCGGCGCAAAGTTATCGGACGCCTTGATTGGTTCGGAATTGAAAATTGAATGAGGTAATGGAATAAAGCGAAATTTATATACACGTACCCTAATATTTCCGTAATATTTATAATAAATAGGTTAAAATAAAAAATACTATTAGGCATTGCTTGCTTACGTTACAAAAAGTTTTTTGTCAGATGAGAAAGTCAATTTGCAAAGACCGCAAGTAAATATTACCTGTATCGCCTGTGGCCAAAACTCTACCAAATTATTTGTCAAAACTACTTTTAAAATATTTTCCTGAGCAAAAGAGCAAAGGATTTTAGCTCATATAGTCATAAACGTTATCAAAATACTTTTATTTAATAGTTTAAAGAGCTATGTATAGAAAAATCATGTGTGTGTGTGTGTGTGTTCATTATATTTTAAATGCTTAACGGTAACAAATACACACGATTTTCTTTTTGTGCACATCTATGTCACAGTAAGTTTCATTGATATCAATTTCATTCTCTTAATAATAAATACTGAAAAGTTAATTTGTATTTCGATTTTCACGTATTAATTATTATCATCATCGTCATCATCATCACATCACATCACAAATCCACATTTGAAAATAAACCTCCCATTGGAATGTCAGAAGCACGGTCCTGAGTCACCTGCATCCATCGACTTGAGGGTCCTTACACCTCCCTTGGCGATAAGAGACTGCTACTCTAGAACATTCTACGTATTGATGTCATCACAATATTATAATAAACTAATAGCCAACCTAACGTTTTATAATTATAAAGCACAAATAGCCTTCATCTTTATCACATCTTCTTCTTCATCAGCCTTTATAAGTCCAAAGCTGAACATGTGTATTCTCGTTGTAGGAAGACTTAGCCTTAATCACCACGCTTGTAAGGCGGATTGACAATCGCAGTACCAGACGTTTTGCATCTTTGACGCTGCTTCCCGTCACCGGTCTGGGTCTTTTCACATGATGAATCATAAACATATTTGTTATTGATATATTTTATTCTTTTGTTTATATCAGAAAACAAAAGCCCATATATACACCTAATTATTTATTAATAAAATTATCACTCTAGCTGAACCCGTATTGTATTGCACTGTGTGGTATAGCTTATCGGCTCGCGAAAACTTTGATATAATATGACTCCTTTCGGCCAAAAATTTTCCTTCATGGAAGTGTCAATTTGGCGAGTCAGACCTCAATTGATTTAAAGTTGACAGTGTGGCGCAACTGCAACCATTTTACTCTCAACGTAAAGTTAGTCTTCACTTTGTATACTTCACGATCTTCTCAGCCTTCGTGATGTTATGCAACTGGGACAGGTACAGCTGATCGAAGGTGTAGCAGGACACAGCAGCAAAATTCAATCGTTTAGTAACACGTAAATAAAACATCTATACCTTTTCAAACGTACTGTATGAACGTACACAAAGATGAACATCTGCAAACAGACAGACATCCTTTAAAATCTTTATGGACCTCAAAAACTTCTGAATTACTAAGAATGGACCCAGCACTTGACGGGGATAGTGCAAGCAATTGAGGAGGGCGGGAGGTTCTTTCAAACTAGGTAAGACACATCATTTTATTTTATTACGCGGATCTTAGCAAATTAATTTTAAGATATTTATTATGATTAGGATAATTATGGTCACACTAGTAAAAAAATCGAAATAGGGAAAATATATGATTCTAAAATATTTTTAGATAATTAACTTGATCAAAATATATTTCGAAAAATGTGTTAGCACGTTAAAAATATTTCCACAGAAAATTTAGAAATTTCAGAACTTGCAGTTTTCTTATTCGAAGTTCTCGGCAATAGGCAATCATTTCATTCCAGTGCATTAAATATAACCCTATAGCGTATTTTAAGAATTGGCGTTCTTTAGAATATTCTCGAAGTTTTGAAGCTTACATAACATATAAGTTTCGAAACAGATATGCGCTCTATTCCATAAATACCTTACACTTTAGAAGTAACTTAAAATTGTGAAATAATTTTATATTTCTTGAAAATCTTCAAAAAGGAAAAGGGTAACGCATCGGTATCGTGAATATTTTCACGGGCCATTTCTAGCTACTTCACACCTACACCCCCATTTCAAAACTCAAAAATGTTAAGACCTACACACTTGCAAGTTTGCAAGTATAATAAGGCTCTACTGAAACTTAGAATCCCGAAATTCATAAATTTCATAAGAATCTCAAAGAAGATTTATCACTCACTGACTAATCGAAGTGACTAAAACCCAAGGTAGGATAATTTTGGACTTGAAACACAATTTTACCGATAGGAGGCTGCCACCAAAATAAAGAACATTGTCAATATTATCATTGTTTATCAACAGTTTAGTTTTAAAAAGTCTTCAAACATATAATTTTGTTTATCAGAACGCAGGATAAAATATATTATTTTTGAACACATCCGTAATTGTTTTTTTATAGGATAGGGTGACAAACGAGCACACAGTCCACATGATGGTAAGTGGTTACTGTCATAGCACATCTACATTTATCCTCGTTGCGTATCAAAATGCAGATGCGTTGTCACCCGTGAGGACCAAGATGGAATGCTCTTTCCAGTAAAAGGGTCCTGGCTCCACACCTCCAACACGAAACACAGCAGCATCAAGCTGCCATTTTACGCCGGTATTCTGTGAGAGCGTGGTCCCTCCCCGGTCGAGCCGACCCATTCGTGCCACAACCATACCACCAATATAGCTGCAGCATGGCTCTACCACGTTAGTTTGTCGTTCCTAGAAGAGTCCATACTTTTCTAAAGCTAAAAACGATTTTATTTCTGAATCAAAATTAAATCCCAGGCAATGTCAACCGTATAAAGTAATGCTAATTACTGAAGTATACGACTGACAGGATTTGATGTTGCTTAAAGGTATTATTAGTTTTATCTCATCCTATGTTGGTCTGAAACTTATTGGGTCTATGTTTAGGTTAAACTCGTAACAAAAAAGAATGTGATAAATGTGGTAACTGCCTAGAATGTCGTAAAATATAACTAATGTGATAGGGTAGAAATGGAATGAAAGGAGCATTTTTGTTGTAGAGGATCTAGTAAATAAATCGGATAACATTTTACGCAAGTTGGAGCAGATTAGAAATCTCCAATAATATCTCTATTGAAATAATAAACAATAATTGACATTTCTTAAGTCGTTGTATGTTTAAATATAATATATTAGATTTCCCAGTCCTAAAAAAGTGTCCCTTTCATAAATGGATGGATAAACCAGCGTATCAGTATGCTAGACTAAATATATGCTAGAATTAATCGGATATGATAGTTATCTGACTTGTTTAGTTGTCCATAGATCACTAATATATAATAGAATGAGGCGTTATTTTCCTAAGCGTTTGTTGTGTCTTTTTCATAAACAAAATACAAAAATTATAAAGATAGCCTCAAAACATACAATTTTATTCAAAACTTACTGACAGCTGTTTTCGCATCTGTCCGTATCAAGCCGATTATAAGTATAGTAAACAAATAAATGAACGGGTTACATAGGCCAAAACGTTTGCAAAAATAAGAATGAAAAATATTTATTTTGACATACACAAGCCACCACAACACAGAAACGAAGTCAAAACAAAATAAAACAATTTCACCAACGAACAAACAGGCTAAAATGAGAAAACAAAGATAATTATTAATAGGAAGAAAAATATATATATATATATATATATTCTAAAACTAGTACCTCAGAGTAATAAAAGATAGGTACCAATTCAGCATGATGTCAGGTTGGAAACCTAACGCTGATTTTCTATTGGCCCCTGAATTGCATTCGTCTTCACCTCGAAACCAGTTACCGTGTACTTCCGCAAGAACAATCGGTACGTGAACCTTATGAAAACATATATAAGTGCTTATATAATAAATGATTATTAAAATTGGTATATAATATATAACAAGATAGAGATTAAATATTAGGTCCTTACATATGAAATGATTGACCAAGCTCGGTTGTTTAGCAGCTAGTTCTTCCTTCATGGTTTGCAGTTGCTGCAATAGATATCTGCCGTAATCTTTGGCCAGATTTTAGAGCTGTAGTGAACGACACCGGCGCTAGTCCACCAAACACTCACAATAACTTTTTCTGACCAATTTTCGTTTAGGCAGAATTTGGCTGGGTCTCCTGGTTCAGCCATTGCGACGAGCGCCCGATTATGGTACAGTAACCACATTTCATCACGAGTAATGATTCGATTTAAAATCCTTCATAATTGTGTCGGTTGAGCAAAGTAACACAGCAGTCGACGCGGGTTTGCAAGTTCGATTCACTCAATTCATGAGGTACCCATCGTTCAAGTTCTTTACTTCCCGATTTGCTTCAAGTGGATTAATATAGTTTTATCACTTACCCCGAAGCCTGCAGCTATCTCTGAAGTGCTTCATGATGGATCCGCCCACAATAGCCTTTAATTCTTCATTTTCCACTTTGGTCTCCGGCCGTGCACGAGGTTGTTTCTGAAGGTCGAAATTTCCAGAACGAAAACATTGAAACGAAAAACGTACTGCGTTTTTGCAACACCAGCGCCGTACACATCATTAAGCCTTCGAGCTCTTTCTGCAGCACTGGTGCCACGGTAGAACTCATACTCATAATATACCGATATTTCATGTTTTCCATTGTGCGGTAATAAGCGATGCCAAAGAAAAAATAATGAGGAAAAGCAAATGAATGACTGTTTTCAAAACTCAAATGTACCAGCTAAATGAATTAATAAATTTGAATTGGAATTCTTAACCAAAGAGGATATATTTCTGATCAAAGTGGTCAGTACGACAAATGCTAATTTCATATGTGTAAGGACCTAATACTTAATTATTAATAGGACAGCGCGTGAAACTGTACCAACATAATAACATCAACAATGAGGAAAACAAAAAAATTAAAAAAAAACAGAAAAAGAAAATGTAGCTCAAATAACCATGAAATATAGGACATGTTAGTTTTAATGTTAACCATGCCTAGGTCTTTTGTGCATCTAATAAGTACTGTTTTAGCGACTTTTAAAGCTAGTAATAGAGCTTAGCTGCCTAAGAGGTGGCGGTACGTTATTCCATATTTTCGAGTCTGCATAGCGAAATGCCCTTGAAGGACGTAATAACGGAAAATAACTTACAACTTTGAACAAACTTGTGGTCATAAGTATAACTTTGAATTGTTAAACTTGCAGCTTTAAGTTATGTGCGAGTGGATGCTTCGGGATTTCAGACTCGGGATTTTAAAGTGTTCTTTTAAAATTCATCGTCAATCCGCCTTCCAAGCGTGACTAATAAGGCAAATCTACAACGAGGTATGCTCATGTTAAACACTGGTCTTTAATGGAGCGATGAAGAAGAAAAGAACCACGATCAAGGGTATTATTCCCGGTATCTATGGGTATGCAGACGACAGCACAGTTGTAGAGAGATACCAACCAGTGCCGGCCAGTCGGGATCAAATCCAGTCCGAAAGAGAGCTATGATTGAGCGTGTGAGTCTCACACTACAGGCAGTCTTCGAATGCGGCGATGCCAATCTCGTGATATTTAACGCCCAAAAACACAACCGTGTCTTTTCACCGCAAAAGGAGCCCGCTCACCCTGGCTTTACTTTCCGGAATGTATCCTGAGTACACACCGCCTTCATTTGTTAGGGGTTGAATTTTCTCCGAACCTCAACTAGGCGGTTCATTGAGTCCAGTGCCAAAGCAGCCGCAAGGAAACTTGGTGTCCTTGCAAGGTTGCGGCGGTACTTCATGCGGGGCAGCTTCTACCCAATATAAAGCGCAAATCGGTCGTGCATGGAGTACTGCTGTCACATATGGGCTGGTGCTGCAAAATGTCACCTGGCAGCGTTGGACTCAGTGGAGAGACGAGCTAAGAGGCTCATTGGTGACCTTAATTTGGTTGAAACCAATCTCGTCAGCCTCGAGCACAAGCAGAGAAGCCAGTCTCTCGGTATTCTATAGGATGCATTTCGGTGAGTGTGCACAGGAATTACACGCTTTAATTCCTCCTCCTTCCACCATCGGACAACCAGGCGGTCGGCGGTCTTCACCTTCGTTGTCGATATTCCACGCATTAGAACCAAACTGTTTGCCTCGTCTTTTGTAATGCGTACAGCAAATGAGTGGAATAATTTGCCGGCGTCTATTTTCCGTCTGAATACAATCTGGGCATCTTCAAGGCAAGAGTGAATAGGCTTTGTTACGCTAAGACAGCGATTTTCCATCTAGGGCTGCATCACCACTTACCACCAGGTGGGATTGTGGCAAGCACTGGCTTATAATAAGTTAAAAAATATCGCTGACATACTGACCGGCCGCTATTGAAAATTTCTTGATATAAATCTGAATGAATATCTGATTTTGATCCTATCTTCATAAAAAGCCAATAACTAATTTTGTCTCGGCCGGAATTGAACCCAACACGATCAGTAGTCGGAATCACGACAACTAGACCAACGAAGCAGTCAAAAATACTTAAAATACCTAAGCTGCGAGACGCCTAGTACAACTAGTAGGTAACAACGGTCAATCCAACTCAAGGCCAGCAGTGGAATTTTACGAAAAATGCACTGACTTACGTAGGACACTCAATAAGTTTTGAGATATAAATAGTATTCTAGATACTATTAATATTTTATTTACATCTTTTCAAAATATTCTCCATTATGCTATATACAAAGTTCCATTTCCTAAACCAACTCTGAAAACTCTATTGCCAGTCTTGATCTGACAGGTCGGAAAACGCTTCTTCGTAGGCAGCCACGGCTTCTTCGGCGCTTGAAAAACTTGCCTTTTATTTTTCTTTCACTCTTGGGAACAAAAAAAATCACAAGGAGCTAAGTCAGGGCTGTAGGATGGGTGACTTAGAGTTTCAAACCCAGATTCCTCAATAAATGATTTTGTTCTAAGAGAGGTATGTGAAGAGGCGTTATCGTGATGCAGCATGATTCCCCAAAGCCCGGTCTTTGGTCTTCTCCGCACAGCTTGAAAAGCTTTGGATAATGCAACCTAGTATACCATTCAGAGTTGACTGACCTACAATTTTCCAGCAGTGACGTCGACAAACGTCTGCTCCGCGAAAAAACTAGCCACCATTTTTTTGCCGACGTTGCGAGGTCTTTGCAGTTTTGTTTGTAACTGTCCTCTGAGTAGACCCATACCGAAGATTGCCTTTTATTTTTGGATCATATTGATAGATCCATGTCTCGTCACCAGTAACGATATCTGAAACACGCCTAGATGCCCGTTTTCAAAACGTAGACGCATTTCATGGCACCAATCCACCGTGTCTGTTTTTCGCTTTCGGAGAGCAAACGAGGGATCCATCGACAACAAAGCTTCCTCACTCCAAGATGTTGATGTAGGATGGTATGAATGCCCCTGAACTAATGCCTACAATCTTTTCGATGTCCGTATGTGATTCGTGGGTCTTCGCATCAACATTTCAGTAGTCCATACATTTTCTGCCGTTACGGTTGTTTGCAGGGCCCCGGTTCTTTGGTCATCTTAAGATTAATTTTACCCTTGAACTCAGCAAACCACCTAAAATTGCGCGTGATGGAGCTGAGTGCCATAATGCTGATTGTAACCGTTGTAAACTTAATTCTTTGTTAAACCAAATTAAAAATCATAATATATCATAAGCGCAAATATTCACTGTTAAGATCCATCGTTTTAAATGAAAAACGGAAGCGTTGCAGGAAAATTAATAGAATTTTTTTAATATTGAGCAATTGGCTTATGGAGTTCTATTTTAAATAAATTTGCTTTTAGAAACATATATAACACGGTGCGTTCCATTTTTAATTTCGAGCATCTCAAAACTTATTGAGTGACCCATGTATGTAGATAATATCAAACTTAAAACTTTATAAGCATTAATCAATTTTAAAACAGGGATTTAATCACGAGAATAATTATAATCACAAAGGAGAACTAATTACTTAGACAAGATCCATCCTTACAACTTATGTCTCTGTCACTGTTGAAGTCCTCTAAACTCAGATATAAGTTAGAATCATTAAACTTACTATAATAAAACTTTTAGCGCTAAGCTTCTTTTGAACAAACTTTACTAGCTAAGTTTGCGTCACTATATTGTGCAAATAATTGTATTTTCATAAGTCTTTAGATGAAACCTTAGAAATTATCAATGAATATTGTAAACTCTAGTTACAAAGCTATTCAATCCCAGACAATTTAAAGTTATAAAGCATAAACTCCCATTAAAATTATCTTTATTACGCCCTGAGAAACAATGATCCTTAGATTTTAAGTCAAATCAAATATAATTTTAATGTAACTGCTAAGGCAAAGGAAGAATTATTTCACACTAACGCAATCTTATCTACACGATGAGGCGCACACATACACACGCACTCACGCATTCATTGTACATTCGCACGCACGTACGCTTGCGGTTGTGCGTATATTTCGTATTATTTATTATATTTATTTATTTTCGTAACATTATTGATTCTAGCGGCTCCGGACCAAATTATTTAAATTATTTTGAGAGGATTATAATATATAGGTGCCTTCACTGCAGTACAGTTCATTAGAACTGACGGTATGGAATTCAGTTTGTTTGTGTACTTTGAAATTTTCCGTGAGTGGTTAGGCCTTGAACATATTACCACTTTACAAACGTTATAGGTTTCACGTAACGTCAATTAAATTTACCGTATTTTAATTGACACTATTCGCCTTTAGATTTTCATAGTATTACAACCGCTTGATAGCAACTAGGCACAAATTTTTATTAATAACTAGCGATTTGCCCTGGCTTCACGGGCGATTTCTAGATCTCGACAACAACTACCTACGGGGTCCAAATGTGAATCTAAACATTCTAGGTATCCACTCAAACACACACAAAAAATTTCATCAAAGTCGGTCGAGCCGTTTTTAAGTTTTAGCGACACTAACGGACAACAATCTATTTTTATATAGATGTTTACATTCCTCTTACCTGTTTTTCGTAGAAAAAAATAAGAAAAACATAAAATAACGCAAAATGTATAATTCAGATTTGTTTTTAATATTTTTCAAAGATTTATCGTAAGATTTAAAACAACGAAGTCATTTATTATTCTCTAAAACTTTTGTAAGGAAACGGAAACCAATTTATAACAGTTACGATTCCATTTACCCTCATTATCTTTAATTTTATTGACGATAATATGTAAAAATAATTATAAAGCAATTCTTTTACATCGTTAACGAATTTCACTTGGGTAACGTTAATAAAATATTATTGGAAAAAACACATCGGTCCATTTTCGTCTTCCTGCATTTTTTTTTAATTAAGTATTAGTCTATTCGATTAAAGGCTGCTTGAATTCATCAGCGGACCATAATCAGATCTGAATAATGATTATTAAGTTGATAAAGCTAAAACCTATATAGATTCCACTACTGGGCTCAGGCCTCCTCTCATCTCTTAAGGGGAACCTTAACTATTTTTGCCGCCAAATAGCAGTCCTCATAGGTGACAACGCATTCTGTAGTTTTCTTTGTCTGACGTTGACTGCAGATCACCATGGACTGCAGTAGCTACTTACTATCAAGTGAAATGTAAGTTCGCTGGTCAGTTGAATTAAATTAAAAATCAAATCAAATCAGGCAAATCATTATTACTGTGTGTAATGTAACACCCTACTTGCTAAAGAGTTGACAAGATTGACAACAATGTTGGTGGTAAGATAATCAACAACAACTTATAAGGAAAATGCCTACGCATATTTTGGGCTTAAACCTATTTATTACTTTCACAGGAACACATCTCGCAGTCATCCTTAATCTAATAAACGTCAGCCATATCCTGGCAACCTATCCTCGGGAGAGGGTAACACTACTTCCAATTCATCCTAGCTTGGTGTTTATGACCTCCAAATCCATCTGCGCGAATCCCTTGAATCCGCCACCTCGGCTCCGCCGCCGGCTAAGTTTCGGCTACGGAAATTAATAAGGTGAGAGGTGCATCGCATTATTGACATTTTTCGCACTTTGGCCTCCCACTACCGCATCAGTATTACTACCCCGCCAAAGACGTATAGTACGCAATAATAACATTTAATAAAGAAAAAATAAGGCATCATTTACTTATTATATACGTTTAAAATATAATTTACATAAAATACTGCCGAGACTTTTAAGTACTTACATATTCTTTTTCATATATTATTCGTTTAATACTATATACTCCTGAGATTAAATCCATTTTTCTTTACAAGATCGGCGTAACTTACCGAACAATTTTGCAATATTTTACCTGCTAAAAGTTTAGTATATGTTTTTTTACTTATTTTAAGCCATTGCTTGATTACAATCCCAACCTGGTAAGTGGTGATGTAACCCTAGATGATAAATCATTTAACCGAAAAGAGCCTCACTTTTAAAGGTTTCACGTTGCGTAAGTGGAGACGCACCTTATATAATGGGAGGTGGACTTGTCCTCTTCCTAGGAGCCACAAGTCCCAATGGTGGGGCGACGAATGAATTGAAAGTGTTCCCGTACGTCACCGGCTCCTCTAACTGGGGCAGCAGATTTATAAAACTATTGAGGAGAGAAAGAGAGGTGATCAATTCCAGAAGTTCTTAAACTTGCAAAAAAGACATTATATTATGTCAATAAAATATTTGTATTATTTTCCTTAAATTTACAATATTTATTTTGTAATTTTCTTTTAAAGAAATTCGGCCTTTACCTTAAAATAATTTTGCTAAAGAGAAAACAGAGGCTTATTTTATCTATTTAAACATTTTAGGTGATTAGGCATTTTAGCAGGGGAAGTGTTATATAAACAAAAGGAATGTTTCATTAAAACATTAATGTCTTTGGGGTTAATTAAAGAGTTTATATTTTTAGAGATTAATTAATAAATAATAACGGCCTTAATTAAAAAGTTAGTTAAATTTAGAGTTAATTATTTATATACTTGTCTGTTTCTACGAGTATTGGTTGGTTAGAAAAGATGAGCAACTTTTCTTAAATTGATGTCGTTTTATGAGTAAAAGTCAACTAAAATACTTCCTACTACCTACATTACCACAATGCGAGATGACGGACTTCTCTTAGAAATATTAAATGAAACTAATTTTACGGATTTTATCACGCTTAATTTTAACTTTTAATTCCCGTCGTTTCTGCTACAGCACCACTTTTTGGTCACATGGGGAGAGGAGGGGAGGGGGAAGACACTGAGGTGTATGAAGTCGGGATGTCATAGTTCACCCGGCTATCTTTAGTTTTTTATATGTTGCTTAGGTTTGGATTTAATTTTTTAATTACTAACTGATACCCGCGACTTCGTCCGCGTTACTTGATATATTAACAAAGTTTTATATATATATATATATATATATATATATATATATATCGAAAATATCGAAAACTTTATAATACTTTATATATCTCCTACGCATGCTCGCGACACCGCTTGCACCACTTCTCCGCGGCAAGAAAACACATCACTGAAGACATAATGCTTATAAAAACGTTATTTCTTAAAACTTCAATAACTTTATACTAAATAAAGATATCTTTTCTCGAAAAGAAATCTAGAAAAGCTAAAATTATTTTCTAACTCTATTTTGAACTGAATTTTAGAATTTATGGTTAAGATGGTCTAAGAATGCATTTACTTTATCCAAAGGTATAATTGTGAAAGTGTCGCCTACGTACCGCTTGTAGAATCTTGATTTACGGGAGAAGTAGCCGGCCTTTCTCCTCAAAGTCTTCCATGAATATGTCGGCGACTATGAGATACAGGTAATCCATCGCCACACCGTCTACTTGCTTGTAGAACTCCTCCTTTCACAATAGATAGCCAGATGTGAGGCAGTGTTTGAGTAATACTACATATTCAGCAGGCATGTTTTTCTTCTAGCTTCCTGGTTAAAATTGAGAGTAAGGTAAATAGCTTCAACTTTTGCGAACTATTTAGATAATCAATATCAATGCATAACAATCTAAAAGGTTATTAGCTCTGAACAAAAGATACTCATTTTGGCGTGCTTTAAGGTGTGTATGGGCCAGTAGACGAGGTTGATTTATGTGCACAGCAAAGTTTCAAAAGGATAAATAAATGGCTCCAACAAAACATATTAACACTGCATACGGACAAATCCAAATATATTCATTTTCGATGCTGAAAGCTTTATGATAAAAGTCAAGTGATATTGGGACGAAACACCCTCATCGTGGTCATGGGTGCTATACAGCACTACCCCAGTAGGTACCAGCACCCTGGTAATGGAAAATCCTCACTGAGCATCCATGGTCGTTACTCTTCCTGAGTGGGTGCTCAGGCTGCCCCGCGTATTCTGGGGCAAACCAGCTCTATACTAACACTGCACGGGGCAAACAGAGCAATAAAATCATGGCGACCCTGTCACGCTATCCGTGGACTTCTGCAACATCAGGGGACTTTACTCGAATCTTAACGCCGTCCACTACCATCTAGAGACGCAGCAATCCGGCCTTGCTCTTTTTGACCGAGACGCAGGTGTCTCTCCGGCTGATACTTCGTACCTCTCCTACCCGGGTACAAATTAGAACACTTTGTGCCCTGGCTGAGTTTGCGTATACGTCAGAGAGGATATCTGTTCTCGACCTCGGCAGTCTTGAAGGTACGACCTGTCCATCCTATGGCTACGCGTAGACAGCGACGACCATTCCCGCGTCTACGGGTACCTGTATAGGTCCCATAGCGGTAATGCCGACACAGACCGACTCATCGACCACGTCCAAATGGCTGCAGATTTCGCTACAACAGATCCCATCCGTAGAGATCGTGATACTTGGCGATTTTAACAACCAACACGCTGAATGGCTCGGTTCACGTTTAACCGATCATGCGGAAGATCTGTTTATGACTTGGCCTTGGCATATTGGTCTGACACAACTGGTTACTTCGCCTACGCGGATTCCAGATGTGGAGGATCATACACCTTTCCTGTTGGATTTTCTGCTGACCTCTCATCCGGATGGATATCAGGTTTCCGTCGATGCCCTCTTGGCTCTTCGGACCATTGTCTGATCCGGAGTGTGGTGCCACCTCATCTCCTCGCGGTTGCGTTCTGCAGGTTGCCGCCGTGTTTGGCATTACAGGTCGGCGGATTGGGATGGAATGCGGTCTTTCTTTGCATCCTACCCATGGGGGCGGGTTTGCTTCTCGCCGGATGATCCCAGCGCTGTTGCTGACTCTGTCACCGATGTTGTGCTACAGGAATGGAACTATTGTTCCATCATCTGTGGTACCCATCAGTGGCAGATCGCAGTTTGGTTTGGTCGCTCCTGTAAGACTGCATTACGCAGTAAGCAGGAGTGTTATCATGCCTGGGCTGAGGCTTCGGCTCGGGATGTAAACACCAGCATGCTTAAAAAAGTATAACTTCGCCTCCAGGAGTTAAAAGAGTTATGCCGAGGCAAAATCAGAGCACATAGGCAGAATTGGCGAGAAACTAGTTCGCCTTCCTTCGGGAACCCGCATTCTGGGTCTCGCCAAGGCTGTCCAAGGAATTTCTGTAAGCCATCACTACCATCTCTGCACAGAAAGGATGACTCACTGGCCCATGCCGTAAAAGAGAAAGCCGACCTGTTAGGCTCCCTCTTTGCGTCTAACTCGACTCTTGATGACGGGGAACACACCGCCGACCATCCCGCAGTGAGTGCTCTATGCCTGATGCGATTCACATAGTGCTCAGTACAAAAGCACCTCTCCTGGACATCCACAAGTCGAGTGGCCTGATGGAATCCCGCCAATTGTTCTGAGGACGTGCGCTTTAGAGTTGGCATCGGTTCTAACGCGTCTTTTCGGTACCCCTACCCCAGGCGTTGTCCCGAATTCATGGAAGACAGCTTTCGTGCACCCGATCCCTAAAAGGTAACTGCTCTGATCTGTCCAATTACAGGCCTATCGCCATCACCTCCTTGTTCTCGAAAATAATGGAGTCCATTATTAACTGCCAGCTCATACGGTACTCGAGGGCACCAGCTGATTAGTGACTGCCAGTACGGTTTCCGTCGAGGTCGTTCAGCTGGTGATCTTCTTGTTTACCTAACACATAGATGGGCGCAGGCGATCGAGTCCAAGGAGGCATCGGCCGTTAGTTTAGACATAGCAGGCCTTCGATCGGGTCTGGCACAAAGCTTCTTTCGAAGCCTTCCTATGGGCTTCCTGAGAAATTGTGCAATGGATCACCAGTTTTCTGGCTGATCGAGCATCAAGGTCGTAGTAGACGGTGCGTGCTCCGATTACGCCTATTAACGCTGGTGTTCCACAAGCTGCCGCGTGCTATCACCAACGCTGTTTCTTCTGCATATCAATGATATGTTGCAAACCGGTAACATTCATTGCTATGCGGATGACAGCACTGGTGATGCTCATACCGGCCGTGCCAATATTTCTCGGAAAATGTCGCCGAGTACCGGAACAAACTTGTGTCTGAAGTCGAGACTTTGTTGAACAAAGTCTCGGATTGGGGCGACTAAATTTAGTCCAGTTCATTCCCCAGAAGACACAAGTTTGCGCATTTACCGCTAAAAGGAACCCTTTGTCGTATCTCCTTAGTTTCAAGGCACTTTGTTGCCTCAGCCAGTATCGGAATCCTCGGCGTTGACATATCGAGTGACGTGCAGTCCGTGGTCACTTGAAGAGAAGGCCAAATTGGCCTCTAAAAGCTTGGCGTGCTCAGTAGAGCGGGCAGTATTTCATGCCGGCACACCGCCTGCAACTTTACAAGGCGCAGGTTCGGCCTCACATGGAATACTGTTCCCATCTCTGGCAGGCCCCCAGTGCCAGCTCCTTCCACGCGGATCGAATCGTCGACAACCGAGTTCTTTCCGATCCGCTTTACTCACTAGCACTGCGTAGAGATGTTGCATCTCTTTGCGTATTTTATCGCATGTACCACGGGAGTGCTCTGAGGAATTGTTCGGACTAATTCCAGCCGCTCAATTTCACCATCGCACATCGCGACAAAACTCGCGATACCATCCATACCATCTGGATGATTGGCGGTCCACCACTGTGCGATTTAGAAGATGTTTTCTTTTCTCGCACTACTCCTTGTGGAACCGATTACCACCAGCGATTTTTCCGGACCGATACGACTTAGGGACCTTCAAGAAAAGAGCCTACCTTTTTAAAAGGCCGGCAACGCATCTGCAACCCTTGGTGTTGCAGTTGTTCATGGGCGGCGGTAGTCACTTAACATCAGGTGAACCGCATGATCGTTTGCCCCTATCCTATAAAAAAAATATTTTCTTAGAGTCATGATAAATGGATGCAGTGCCCATAAGAAATCTTCGTCTATTTTTGGCTAAAAATCAAAATGCAAATAATATGTTTGCACCATAAAGAGTCTCTCCTGTTTCCATCGCTCTTCTTACGATAAGTGACACAGTAGCAGTGCTGCTATTTTACGTTGATATTATGTGTATCGCATTACAGAGGATCGAAAGAAACCTAGTGTTTCCATGAATATTATTTTCGGCTTAGATTCGAACTTACCGTGTAGTGGCAGTGTAAGGATATCCACTACCCTATATAGTCTTATGGTTGTCGTAAGAGGTGACAGAGGAAATAAGCCAGAAAAAAGGCATCAACATCTTTTTGTTATCAAATAAATAATTTAAAAAAATCGACTGCCAACGCGCCTGCTAAGCGTGGCAACTTGGATAATATACCCCTCACGAAGACAGGTAGAAAGAACCATTCTCTATTGACAGTCTCGTATTGGTAAGCAAAGTGTAGAGCATTCCCCCCATTAGAGTGACGAACTGGTTAGTAATGCAGTAAGTCGATGGATGTTAGTTGCATTCCTAGTGGAAGTGTGGGGATCAGCAGTGGGTTTGTGACCTGTGCGTGCGAAGCAGCATGGTGCGTTGCCGTTGGCGCGGTGTTGTACCGTAATTTCGCCATATCAGGCCGTGTTCACATTTGATCACCTGGGTATATCATATGTCCTTTGCGTGGCTCAGACGTAATATAATAGCACAGTCTAACTACTACTAACAGTCGGACATCGAATGCGTCTAGACGGGGCAATCCTGCGGTGCGGTGCGGGGCGAGACGCGGACTGAGCACTTCCCGAGCGGCTCTTAACTATCCGCTGAGGTTGTACTGTCAAGCAAATAAATTAAAATGGTTCACACTACATGTGCGATAAAAAACTGTGGGTCGTTCTCATTTAAATATAAGGAATTCGTTTCATCAGTTTCCACATACACATTAATTTGCTTAAACGTGAAATAAAATAAACTCAGCTTTTTATTTTTTAATACTTCCTGTTTTGACAACCCTAGCAATTTATTGTTTATGTCGGCTTTTCCGACAACATCAAACGCGATGACTGACTGTATGTTTTAATTATTTATTCAACTTTATAATATGATTTTTAAGTGGACTGAATACCCGAAGCAATCTCTATAAGTAAACTCAGGGATATAGGGTATAATTCAAAATATATAAAATGTAAGTACTTAATATTAATATTATATGCATTATTATATAATAACCATTAATTGAAAATAATCTTGTATGGATCAAGTCCTTTCTAAGGGCATGATTACGGAGAAGATTTTGGTCAAAACCAGAAAGTTTTTGGGCGTTCATGGACTTGAAAAAGGCTTATGACAGAGTGGACAGGTAGTGTTATGACAAAACTGAACTCATTTGGGTTGAGCGCTGGTTATATACAGGCCACAGAAATCTAAATAAATACAGACACTCTTTATAGGGACTCTAGTGCTTGTGTCAAGGTTTTCAGGGCCCACTTGTACTATTTTGGCATCCATAAAGGTGTCAGACAGGGCTGGGTAGCTTCCCGTGGCTGTTCAACCTATTTATGGACAGTTATTTGAAAATTTTAAAATTGAAGAATGCGGGTTAAAATGGGTGAGTTAACCGTTAAATGCCTTTTGTACGTCGATGATCAAGTCATATTTGCATCGTCGGCGGCCGAGTTGCAATGATGGTTACATTAATGAAAGGTCATTAACAGAAAAAGGAATGAAAGTGGACACAAGTAAGAGAAAGTTATGATTTTTGAAAGAGAAGAAAAGTAAAATGATTTGTGAAAAAGAATAGAAGGGGAGTTGGTCGAGCAAGTAGATGAGTTTGTGTATTTGAGATGTGTATTTAGCAGAGATGGTAGATTTGACAGGGATATAGAACGACGAGTGAACGCAAAAAATAGAGTAAATGGGGCACTACACTTTTTGTGGAAAGTCAGAATGTGTAAAAAAGTCACGTATGGCAATTCACATTGCAGTGTTAGTCCCTGCTTTAATGTATGGTATGAGAGTAAATAATGCTGTAGAATAATAATAAATGCTGTAGAAATGCGGTCATTGAGGTGTATGCTGGGCTAACTCTGAATGACAGGGTGAGAAATTTTGTGATAAGAGAATAGTGTAGTTTGCAAGATCATGTTGTGACCAGGATTAAGACAGGAATGCTTCGGTGGTTTGATCATGTAGAAAGATTGAACGAGGAAATAGTGACAAGGTAAATCTATATTGCAGAAGAAAACGGCAGAGTCGGGAAGGGACACCTTAGACGAGAGTTTATCGACCAGATTGGCGATATATTGAAAATGGGCCAGACTAAGAGTGTCCTTAACCGACGAGCATGTATGCGTAGGTATATGAATGTAAAGGAGGCGAGAGATGTGTGTCAGGATCATGCTAAATGGAAGTTCATAGTCTCTGCCTACCCCTCTGGGTGACAGGCGTGAGCGTACATAAACATATGTATGTACGAAAATAATTAAAATTTTATTTAAGAACAATAATAAAATATGAAACCTATAAAAATAAATGCCACTAAATTGAAAGATATATATCTCTGATTATTATTTTGATATTGATTTCAATGTACATTTTGTAATCATAATGTACATTAAAATCATTAGATAATAAAGAAGAAAGACGTAGCGCCAAACATTAGCGTTGCTGCTACGGCGTAGTACCGTGTCACTATTCGACGAGACATGCCTCACGCCATCTATCGGAAGCCACGAGATCTTTCTAGCATAGTCACTTCTTACAAAACCCGCGGTACGAAATCTGGAGATGGATTCAGTATCGCTGAACCTAAATTATAGAGTTCATTTTATATACATCCTACTGCTTGCATAAGCCTTCTCTCATTTTGAGATGGTTATGGAGCAATAATCATCACATGTCATCGATATATCTTATTCTTCAAATATGCGGACAGGTTTCATAAGAATGTTTTCCTTCGCCGCCAAGCACGTGGTAAGCCAGCATTTGTAATAGCATTTGACAATTTCATTAATACCGGCGGAAATTAAACCCAGTCTGCTCGTGTACAGTGAAATTTATGACGTGCGCTTACTCCAACGGTTTTCACTCAATTACCACGGTTTTATCCTTTTCTGTCTTTTTATATAAAGGGGACAAACGAGAGGCTCATCTGATGATACCAGTAGAATTGCAGATGCGTTGCCGGCCTTTTAAAAAGAATAGGCTCTTTTCTTGAATGTCCCTAAGTCGTATTGGTCCGGAAAAATTGCTGGTGGTATTCGATTCCATAAGGAAATTGTGTGAGGAAGAAAACCTCTTGTAAATTGCACCGTAGTGAACCGCCAATCATCCAGATGATATGGATGGAATCTCGAGTTCTGTCGCAATGTACCGTGGTAAAATTGAGTGGCTGGAAATAATCCGAACTTCATTCATTCCACACTGAAACCGAAATTCATTCCACAGAGCACTCCCCGTCGTAGATACATTAGAATACGCAAAGACATGCAACATCTCTTCGCGGCGCCAGTGGGTCAGGCTGATCATTAAGAGATCGGTTGCGGACGATTCGAATTGATTGCGCTGGATGCGATCAAATGGAAGGAGTTGGCACTGGGGAGCCCCGGCCCAGAGATGGGAACAGTATTCCATGTGCGCCTTGTAAATTTGCAGGCGGTGCGGTGTGCCATGAAATACTTTCCCGCTCTGCTAAACACGGCAAGCTTTTTAGAGGCCAATTTGGCCATTTCTTCCAAGTGACCACGAAACTGCACGTCATTAGATATATCGACGCCGAGGATTCTGATACTGACATAGGTAACAAGGAGTGCCTTAAAACTGAGGAGATAGGATAAAGGGTTCTTTTCAGCGGTAAACCACAACTAAACTAGTGATCCAATTGCACAATTTCTCAGGAAGCCCATAGGAAGGAGCTTTGAAAGAAGCGCTTTGTGCCCCGAAACTCGATCAGAGGCCTTCGCTGTCCAAACTAACTGCTAAAGCCTCCCCATTGGACCTCGATTGCCTGCGCCCATCGGTGTGTTAGGTAAACAAGAAGATCACCAGCTGAGCGACCCTGACGGAAACCGTACTGGCGGTCACTAATCAGCTGGTGCTCCTCAGGTACCGCACGAGCTGGCAGTTAATAATGGACTCCATTATTTTCGGGAACAAGGATTTGATGGGGATAGGAGACGTCTACTAAAATGACATCTACTACTACTTTCTTGGTGTAGTGGCGGTGTAAGAATATCTACCCGTTGGTGTCGTAAGAGGCAACAGAAGGAAACTGAGGTAGAAGATGGGCAGCAGCATCTTTCTGATAACAGCGAAATGACAATATAAAACTGCGGTTGCCAACCCGCTCGTCAACTATGGCAATATGGGGTAAATTGGTGTACCATACCATATCTTGCATGGCGTATATACCATGCCATATATACCGTGGTGAGAGTTAAAGAGAGACGGTCCACAGTCCCCGGCGGCCACGCTATTCCTGGCTACGGTGGTGACCATGGTAACGGCGGGGCAGGGGGTGCTAAGAATCTCCGGTAGAGGTTGCCACCCAATACGACTCGAACTGGCAACATATAACGCACGCACCCTGAGGACTGACGAGTAGATCCTGGAGCTGGAAGAAGAGATAGGCAAGTTGCGCTGAGATATTATAGGATTATCTGAGGTCCAAAGAGAAGGGGAGTACATGGTAATCGTAGAATCCGGCAACTTGTTCTCTCACCGGGAGGGTGACCATCTGTCCCGAGGATGGTAGTTGTAGTGTCAGATTTATCGTCCACAAGTCTCTCGTTAATAACTTTGTAAATATTGCAGTAACCAACGGTATTCGCTGAAGGTCATATAGGCTTAGGCACCAACTTTGGCACATCCGATGAGGAGGTGGAGGAAATGTATTAGGATATCTCTAAGGCCATGCATTCCTCCAAAACCCACTATACGGTGTTAATGTGAGACTTTTACGCAAAACTAGGCACAAGAGAGAACGGTGAGCTGAAGGTATGGAAATTGGATAGAGCAAAGAATCCAAGGGTCCAGCAGCTCACCGACTTCATTCAGAAAGGGGACTCTTTATGATGAACTCTTTCTTCCAGAAGCGGCCCCACAGAAAGTGGTCCTGGTCGAGCCCCGACGGTTTCACAAAATGAGATTGACTTTATTATGGTGACTAGACGGCAACTGTTCAGTGATGTCACAGTGATCGCGAGCTAAGTTCTGCAAGGACCATCGCAGAAGAACAAAACAACTCTACAATCATACTCTTAATCTCATGGCTGTTAGACGGGAAATGAAGCTGCAGAATAGACAGACCTCCTGCTGTGTTGCTGCTCCTGCTGCTGTGTTCCGTGAGCGTATAGATAAGGAGACCCTTTTTACTGGAAACGACGCATTCCATCTTAACCCTCAGGGTAACAACGCATTTGCATTTTGATCTGAATCGAGGATAGATAGATGTAAATGTCTATGGGCCAAACCATCAGGTTGATTATGTGCTCGTTTCTCACCTTATTCTGTAAAAAATTGTTTTCTTAATATACTTTTGATAATGTTGATGAAAGATATTTAAATATAAAAAATCTCTATAAAGTTTACAAAGTTGGAAGTATTAAACTTTTCATTGAAAATATTTTTGACAAAGACTTTTAAACTTTTCATTGAAAATATTTTTGACAAAGTGAGCAAACTCTCTTAAAAATTTGAAAAGTTTAAATAAGAGTTGGGTGCTCGATCTATGTAGTTTTTAAGATGGGCAAAATTTACTTATTGAGTGTAGAGACCCATCATTCAACATAAGTAACGTAGTACCTTATTAATCGTCAGGGGTGGCAACGTATAGCATTTTGATCATTAATCTAGGTTAAATGTAGTTTACATGGGCCTCAGCATCCACTTACCGTCAAGTGGACTGTGTCTCTTGTCCTTATTTAAAAATAAAATAAGGAATGAATGCTATTGAGCACCCAAATGGACTCCTAGATAGAAAGGAGTCATATCACCTAGAAAATTGATAAAACTTGATTCTCACTTAATTTTGTAAAAATATTGTATTGTTAAATAAGTCAATTATATATATAATATATAAAATAACTTTTATAATTTGTCTTGTCAGGCACCGAGATTAATTATGGAATAAAAATTATCCCATGCAATAATCTATCAAGTTTCTCATAGTTTCTAATCAAATTTTATAAATAGAACTGTTTCAGTGCCGCTTATTTGTGTTCAAAAAATATAGAAACTAACCGCTTATTGGTAAGCTGGCCTAAAACTTTTCTTAATTTTTTTATCTAAGTAGTTATTAATAATAAGGAATCTTACGGAATGAACGACGGTATATGGTGAAACCGCAATAGGTTTATGAAAATACCTTAGTGTGCTTAATTAAAATAAATTCTTTATGGGTATAATTTTAAATAAAAATTCATTATATTTTTATATTATTTTCATAGGCAGTTACTGGATTTTTATATTAACTTTTTTTATAAATAAGATAGTAAGAGTATAATCATATAAATCATATTATAATACATTTTTATATAATTCTGGAAGCAAAGTAGGAAAACATATGAAATTGCATAAGTTTACGTTTCTTACGCCGCCACTGCAAGGCAGGATTCACTGAAAATCCTAGTTGAGGGGCCGTTTTTTTTTATAGGATAAGGGTGACAAGCGAGCACAAAGCTCACCTGTATGGTAAGTGGTTGCTGTAGCCCATAGACATCTACATCTATCCTTGTTTGCGAATCAAAATGCAAATGCGTTGTCACCCCTGATGACTGCAGACGGAATACCTCGTTTCCAGTAAAAAGGGTCTCCGGTTCTCTACACTCACCATACGAAACACAGCAACATTAATTTGCTATTTTACGCTGGTATTCTGAAAGTCCTGTCTTGCCCTAGTTACATTGATATTCTACACCATACTTTGACGAATTATGCAGAAGCGAGACTTTAGCAAAAGATAGAAATACTGATTGTAATACTTACTACGATTATAATAAACGATAAAGGGCATTTTCAAAATCAATCCCCAAAATCCCATATAAAAGTTTCCACATAAATTAAATTATTATTAATTTATGTGTCAGCTTTTATATTTAGGCCGCCAGATAGTGGCGGCGTAAAAGAATCTACTTCCGTATAGCATCTCGTGGATATCGTAAGAGGTGACAGAGGGAAATAAAGCAGGAAATGGGCAGCAACATCTTCCTGATAACAACTCGAAATAATAAAAAATCTACGGTTGGCAACCCACCTGCCAAACGTGATATCTATGGCAAATATTCCTCTTCTGAGGCGATTTATGGTGGAGGATTTATAATAGGGCGTAATTAGTGAAATAAAAGTACACGTACCCTCTTGTATTGTTATCTTAGGAGGGATCGGCTTAAATAAAATAAATAGTTCTGTTAATTATAGAATTAACCCAGAGCTAGTCCTCACTATTTGAAAAGATAACTGTAGCTTCAACGTGTTAATTAAATTACTTTGTTTCGTATGACCGACGAAATACAATTTAAAGTAATATTAATAATAATCACATTAACACCGAATTTCAATCATAGCCAGTCACAAAGGAGACTAGCCATCTGCGCAGAATTGTATTTATAGTGTAAGAGTATGTGTGCAAGCACACCCGATATTTCCTCTCTTTCCTAGTCCGAAGGGAAGGTAATCCGACACGAACTTACAGACTCACTTTCATGGGCTTTCCGAGCCACCGCCAACTTACTGACACCGAGCTGCTTCTGAGAATATATTGAAAGAAAAACCAATTACTAATTTTTATCCGACTCGGGATTTAAATGAGGGACCAATTGATCGGCGGCCTCACTATTACGACAACTAGATCAATCAGGCCATGAGAAGGTAACACAAATCTTCGCAATAAATATTCCACCAAAGGAAACCGTCATACCATTTTGTTTGGTACATAAAAAGAAACCAGCGCCTACACCTCACATTGTTGGCCGCAGGCTTCCTTTTATTCGTTTCAATACGCCGCGTTGGATTTCAAAAACATGGCACCGAAACATTTTATATAGGTTTATTATTCATGTTATTGCCAAAGAATTACATCCAAATACTTTTTATCTTGCAGTATCTTAGTAATAAAGGTATAATATGCTTTAGTAACAACTTCGCAATAAAACGTTTTCCGTGAGGAATAAGAATTATCGAACGAACGTATAGTGATCCGACGGCGTGTGAAACAGTTTTCACACATAGACGAAGTAGCGAGGAAAAGTCAACCATATTTAAGGCGTAATATGTATATAGCGACATACATGTCACTTTCCTTATAAAGAAGTTTTATTACACGCCTCATAACGCGAAGCGTTATTATAGTGCTCGACACGTCGAGGTCAAGCAATTTTGTGGTCTTAAAATGCCTCTACCATAACTATATTGCGCTTATACGATAATAGTAGTATATATCAAGAAAACACTAAGTAATCCATCTTATATTTTCTAAAAATAATTTTATATTGTGACTTTGATAAACAACGGTTTGAAAAAAATTTACGTGGACGTCCGGATGTTGATTCTATATGGTCACGATAACTCCTGAAAAAAATCGACGTATTGAGATCGGTTTTTATTAACTTCAGAATTACATCAACTGGTTCCCTATTTCATACCAATAGCCTACTACGCGTCGTTTGTTAATAAAATGGTTTCAAGTTTTATAAGTTTTATTGCTATCAAAAATTTAAAGGTTTCATTTTTTTTCTTTAGCCCTTGATAGACAAAGTTTTATACTTTGTGTGATCGATTTATTTTGGCAAACATTATTATTTTTTTTTCACTTTATGACACTACCTGTTAAAATAATAGACCAAATTTAAAACACGTAAATAATATATTTTAAAGTCAGAATACAATTTATTTTTTCATCAAAATTAAATGAAACGCTCATGGCGCGTGCACTTTTGGACTTTCTAAACTATCTATCAAATATAAATAGCTAAATATTCTGCATTTGTTACACTGTTTACTATTTTACTTTTCAGGTTAAAGCTACTGCTTGAATATTGAGTATTATAATGTAGGTGTTTTCAAGGAAATAGAATAGGCTTTTATGATGTCAGTGCGCTTTACCATCATTACTGGTCCACTGCTGAACATAGGTCTCCTACAGATTACCTCATAGGAGGATTTGTCATAGTTGCCACGCTTGACAAAGCGGGTTGGCAACCGCAGTTTTTTTATTTTCAGTCGTTATTAGGAAGATGCTGCTGTCTATCTCCTGATTTGTTTCTCTCTGTCGCCTTTTACGAAACCCACGGGATGATATGGGGGTAAGGATATTCTTACACCGCCACTACACGGTCATTTCATAATTGAAGAAGTTCATTTCATCAATGAAAATATCAATTAATTTTGCTGAAGTGGAATGCTTTAAATATTATATTCAATTACCCATTTACAAATTAGTATATATCAGAACTTGTAGTTGATTAAAACATTTAAAATATATAGCCTCTGTACACTAGACATGGACATTGAATGGATTTACTACTAACACCCGACGAGACAACAATTATCGACACAAATTCCTCTTGCTGGGTTAATCCAGTTGGTACGTAGCACATCGCATGTGTATTAGTTCTATCCACAAACAGTAACGGGCTATCGGTTTTACATTTTCGGTATTACGGTAAGAGCTCTATTAATTTGCTTTAGGTTGAAATGTGCTATAGGTTCGATACACTACGCAGACAATACTTGCATAATCATCATCATCATCATCATTACAGCCCTTCATAAGTCCACTGCTGAACATAAGCCTCCCCCAAGGAATGCCACAAAGCACGGTCCTGAGCCACTTGCATCCATCGACTTCCTGCAAGTCGTCACTCCATCTCGCGGGGGGCGCCCTACACTTCGCCCGCCGGTACGAGGCCGCCACTCGAGAACCTTTTTCCCCATCGGTTGTCAGTTCTTCGAGCTACAAGGCCGGCGCATTGCCACTTCAGCTTACTAATCCGTTAGGCTATGTCGGTCACTATGGTTATACTGCGGATATCCTCATTTCTAAGTTTATCACGTAGAGAAACCCCAAGCATAGCCCTCTCCATAGCTCGCTAAGCGACTTTGAGCTACCGTTAGGACCTATCCGTTGGGAGGCACTATTGAGGTCATTGAGCATAGTGCTTAGGTCCTTCAGCGATTCTGCAATAAGGACTATATCGTCAGCAAATCGAAGGTGAGTGATGTACTCGCCATTGATATACGTTTTCATGCTACTGGACTGGAGTATCCTTTCAGTCCAGTAGCATGAAACTTCTACAATGCGGTGAAGAATTTCGGGGATATAACGTCACCCTGTCTTACACCTCTCTACAATTGGATAGGTTTCGTACTCTGGTTCTGTTCTCGGATAGCCATCGTACAGCCCTACTGTACAAACACTGCAGCAGTTCAATATACCGACAGTCAACTTGCCACCGCTGAAGGAACCGCAGCACCACCCAAATTTCGATGGAATCAAAGGCTGTCTCATAGTCCATACGCCAGACATAGTGGCATATTATACTCCTCGAACTAATGTATAATTTCCCGAAGGGGTATATATGGTCTATGGTGCTAAAGCCTTTTCGGAAACCGGCTTGTTCGGGAGGCTGGATTCGTCGAGTCTGCATGCGAGACGATTCATAATGACTCGCGAAAACAGCACGTAGACGCGGCTCAGAAAGAAATCAGTCTGTTGTTCTTCAAGAGGCGTTATCGCCTTTCTTGAATAACAAGACCACCACACTTCTGCTCCACGCCTCCGGTGTAGTGTCACCATGGAGGACGGAATTAAAGAACTTCTGAAGGGCTTCAAGTACCTGTTTTCCACCCTTTCAAAAACTACGCTGTAATTCCATCCTCGCCTGGGGCCTTGCCGTTTTAAGGTGCTGAAAGCCATTCTAATCTCGCTCAGACTGACGTACGGAATATTATCGAAATAGTGTCGGATAAGACTTGCTCTTGGATCGTTACTTACACTTGCGTGTGGCTCCAACGATGATGTGTACAGCTACCCATAGAACCTCTAAATCACACTTAAAATTTCAGGTGCCCCGGAAACGACGCTGCCACACTCGGTCTTCAGTTTCGACAGTTGGCTCTTTCTGGCAGACAGATATCTAGCAAAGACTTTGGGGCCCTGTTTTAGCTCGATCGTTTCTTCAATACGGGCAGTATTAAAGTTGCGTAAATCCCGTCGCATGCATTAGGAGATCTGTCTGTTCAGGAGCCTGTATGCTATCAAATCTACTGAAGACTGCAGCTTCATTTCCGTCTAACAGCCATGAGATTAAGAGTGTGATCGGAAGTTTTGTGTTCTTCTACCGGGTCTTACAAACTTAGCTCCGACTGCTTGGACAGTTTCCAAGAGCTTGCCATTCATATCGTTCACTGCATTGCAATCTTCTAGGCACTGAAAACGGTTTTGTAGCTCGAGCTGAAAGGTTTCGGGACTTTGGATTAGAGCACGAGGGGGACGGAGCGTTGACTTCATTAGTCGTGACCTTTCCAACTTAACGTTTAGGTTCAGTGTAACACTCAACATTCGGTGATCGCTGCCGGTTTTTTCCCTCGCGATCACTGAGACATCACTGAAAAGTTGCAGTCTAGTTGTCGTAATGAAGTCAATCTCATTTTTTGTCGAACCGTCGGAGCTCGACGAGGTCCACTTCCTATGAGGCCGCTTCTGGAAGAAAGAGATCATCATAAAAAGTCCCTCTTTCTCCACGAAGTCGGCCAACTGCTGGCCCCTTGGGTTCCGTTGCCCTATTCCGAATTTCCCTACTTTCAGCTCACCGTTCTCTCTTGTGCCTAGTTTTGCGTTGAAGTCTCCCCTTAACACCGTATAGTGGATTTTGGAGGAATGCATGGCTCTAGAAATATCCTCATTCATTTACTTCACCTCCTCATCGGGATGTTCGGAGGTTGGTGCGTGAAGCCAACCGACCTTCAGCAAATACCGTTTGGTGGTTCTGAGTATAAGTACGCAACACACGACACACTCCCAATCTTTACAACGTTGTTAACGAGAGACTTGTGGACGATAAATCCGACACCACCACCACCATCCTCGGGACAGATGGTCAGTCTCCCGGTGATAGAACAAGTTGCCGGATTCGAGGATTACCGTGTCCTCCCGTCTTTTCGGACCTCGGATAATCTTGTCTATCTCTTCTTCCAGCTCCAGTATCTTCTCGTCAGTCCTCAGGGTGCGTGCGTTTTATGTTGCCAGGTCGAGTCTTGGGTGGCTACCGAACCTCCACCGAGATTCTGCACCCTTGCCCACTGGCAGATGCTGCTGCCCATCTTCTGCTCAATTTCCTCTGTCGCCTCTTACGACCTCACGGGAAGATGATGGGGTAGTGGGTATTCTTACCCGCCACTACACGGGAACTTGGTCAATAGTGGTAGTGGTATAATTCTATCCGTGTTAATGTATATATAAGCTTAATATGTTGTTTGACCAGTCAGTTTTCATTTTTGCACCTGACAGTAGACTTTTCGTCTGTAGTAGCGGCAATAATTAATAGTTCCGTCACCCTATATCCTCTCGTGAGTGTCACAAGAGGCGACCACGGGAAAAGCTAGAAAGATCTTATAGCATCCGATAGATGGCGATATAATCATCTAGTATTTACAAGATTAAAAAATCCAGAGTGTTGACAGAGAACACCGTTAAGGGTGTGATACCTGACTTGCCGATAATGATCCCTCCTGTTTATTAGCGTGAGAGACTGTAGTATACTATTACAGGGTGAATAATTATAAAAGAAGTAGAATAATTAAGATAGTATAGCTTATAGTATATAAAACACTTCTGTGTTAATTAATAATCAATAATTCATTTCATTCGTTGATTAAAGCCTGTGAAAAGCCCATTGTTGGACGTAGGCCTCTCTAATAGATTGCCTGTTAGGGGTATCTGACAGAATTACCTTGCTCAGTAATCTGATTGGCAACCGCAGTTTTTTTTTATTATTATTGAGTTGTTTTTAGGGGGTTGCTGCTATGCACTATAAGAATGTAATATAAATATTTTAGTATATTGAATAAAAACGTATATTATAATATTTAGTAAAATTAATATATATTTATACTTTAATTTTAAAATAAATAAAACAAAACAAACAAAAGAAATAATACTTTGTATCAGAAATATTTATAAAATGCGTTACTTGAAATATAACATTTTAAGTGACCTTTTCTGAATACGAAGTATTAAAGCAACAATTTTTATTCATACAGAATCCGCAGAAATTTGCGTAAATTACTTTCATTTTGCTTTCTTTTGAAGGGTACACGGGAGATAATGAAACAAACTTATTTTTAATTAAGCATTTAAATCTAAAGGTTTATTTTAAAACTTAACATAAAGTAAATGGAATAAAGTTAAAAGGAATAATATAAACACTGCTGAATGTAATTTTAGTAACATGCCGATTCCTCGTGTAAGAAAAGCAGATTGTTCACCGGAATTTAAATAAGTCGAGTTTGCAGGTTCCTTTGATTTAAATTCTATTGAGTATGCATAAGACACCAACGGAGGATTGAACTGAAGTCTCAGATATTTTTAACATGAACAAAGTAGGTCAGCTTTGATTCAATTTCAATATATTGAGAATATAAGATTAAAAGGAGAAAGTGAAAACACTACATCTCTATTACTATCTAAGATCTAAAATTCAGGCAGATAACATTTTTATCTATTTCTGTCTCTAGGCAGTGCACCCTACTGTGGTCGGATTTGAATGGTTATGAGGTCAGCATGGTTTTTTAAATTAAAATTTCATCCCCACACGGAATACGTCCTATATCATGGTGGCGGTATACATATAACGGCTCCGTGGCGCAGTGGCTATGCAATGTTTTGTGGTACTAAGGCCGCGGGTTCGAATCACGCACGGAACGAGTATTTATGCTTTCATTGCTCAAGGACACTGACCTGACCCCGAACAATTATTTGTATGAGATATGAGGCTTTCTTGATGTGTTTCTTCATCACATGGTAAGTCAGCACTAAAATTGTAAATGGTTTCACTGGTACCATGAACGGCTTAACCCCTGAGCTACCATGGCTCAATAGTATATTTTAAGGTAAATCTTCTTTCTTCTTCATACTCGTAAATAAGCGAAGGACCACTGCTAAAAAGTGCTTATCGCTGCAATAAAATTAGCCTCAATCTTCACGTTTCGTAGGCGGGTTGAAGATCGCAGTACCAAATGTCTCTCACCTTTGATGCTGATGCCCGTCGCCTGTCTGACTAGAGTAAGTGAGATGGTTATAGCGCCATCTCATATCATACGAGTAGTAACATATCATCATCTGTCATCTGTCGGAAGCCATAAGTTTTTCTTACATTTTCTTTTGTCACCACACGGCAAAATTATTCAGTTTTTTATTTATTTTAGTACCTACATTACAAATTTATTATAATATTTTAACCAACAATATTTTTGAAGTCGGAAAATCTTTTTGCTACTTGAGAAAATGAACGTGTTAGACTAAATTTCATAAAACATTTGAAGTAAAAATAGGCATTGAGCTTTCAATCTCAGTTCGGACTTCTCTCGAATTTTCCTCGCTGAGCGCGGACTTACTTTTTACTTATTTACTTTAAATTCACTGAGAATGATAAGGGCTCAAATGGATGTTTTAAAAGAACTACCCTGTCTTTGTTGCAATAGTTATTTAAAGGATTTACTTAAATAATATAAAATGTAAGTTTTCAGAAAATCAGTTTTTCAAATGTTTAAAATGCTATTAATAATTTAAAGTGTTGTAAGTCTTTGTCCATAAAAATATTATTTCTTTTTATGTATTTCTGATCTTTGGTTTTATACTGTTACAGGAATCTAAGCCATAGGCAGGTTCTGTTCAATCGACTGAAATGGAACAAGCAGGCTTAAATACTCGTGTTCGGTCCACGTTACAAATGGATTGAATGTAGCGACGTTGATATTTGGCATGGGGTAGCCCTTTATCCCTGACTCTGATGCAATTTTATTATTGTAATCTCCTCTGAAACTGATTGTCTGTATTCAATTAATCTTATTACAGATATTCAACGTAGTGTGGAAATGCATAGATTCATTTTCATGTCTCTAGTTTTTAATTGATATAAAAATGAAGACTTTCTTTTGTAATTTGTATGTGTGTGTTATATATACACAAGCGTCACCTTATGTAGATGATGCTCGGCAGGAGACAGAAACGGCCGAGGTTAGGGAAAGGGAAAAAACCGGCGGACAATGCGGGCGGTATCGAGGCACCACCTTCTGCATTTGAGCTTGGAGCGGTCCGTCACGGAGTCCCAGTCGCCTCAGATGACCCGAGAGGCTGACTGGGATTAACCTGTTCGCAGAAATGGCTACAGGTATAACTTCAGTCGGCAGTCCACTCACATGTCGGTCACCTCGTGAGCCAGGTCCAGATATTTTGTGCGCTTATCTGTTTCGGCTTTCACGAGGTTCTTGTCATATGGAATGGTAATATCGACTAAAATATCCTGACTGTGCCCGGTCCATCAGTACAATATCAGGCTTATTCGCAAGAATATTCCTGTCTGTGATGATGGTCCGGTCCCAGTAGAGCCTGGTGCGGTCATTTTCGAGCACACATTATTATTATTATTATTATAAAGAGCCAGTATAATTAAAGATTGAGGCATTCCATCTTATTCCTTAGAGGTGACATTCTTGCTTATTATAGTTTTCTAAATTTAAAACAGCTAAAACTAGAAGTATTTTTGGTCAATGCTTGAGTTTTATGATAAAATCTTCAAAAATATAGTTTTAAAATCAGAGTTTGGTAAGGATTTTTATAAAGCCTAGTAAAATAGATCAATATATTGAGGACAATGGTCAATGGAAATCAACAAACAAACCCTTATTCCTTACTGGTAGGTACCCAGGCTACTGTTATGTTAAAACGGTTATTGTTAACAGTGTCATTTAAAAAAATGACATTTGACATTGTATTGATTTTATTATAATTTGTAATTTGTAACATAGAATTAAAAGATACCCCTAAGTTTCTTGCTGGTCTTTCCCTGTGAAGGTTTTAAACTGTTGTCGATTTTGATGACGTTCATAAAAGATTTGAATAATTCTAAATTTACTAAATAAATTTGATTTTAAATTTTCAACATTTGTATAAATTAGATATTTATAATAAGTTAAATATTATAAAGATATATAATTGATAATGTATTGAAATAAAAACCTAACCTGAATAGCAAAGCACAGAAATCATTTGCCTTTAATTCAAGTTTATCGCTGCAACGTGATAGTCCAAGTATTTAATAGTTGAATGCGCATTTCGGCAGAGTGAGTCCTATACAACAACCATTTCCCAACGCTATCTATTTCAAATGCCGATCCATTTGGTATGAAATCAAAATTAATTTGATTTCAAATAATCGATAGCACAAAGTCGAACTTTACTTAATATGTGATGTTCAATTTATGAATTATTTCTATATAGCTGTGATTGCCCAAGGGACGAATTTTTTTACAACGATCCTAGTTTAATGCCAGCCATCACTAATGAAATTGTTTACTGCAATTTTAACTGCTAATTTATTTTTCTTTCGTCACAGTGAAAGAAAACATCGTGAAGAAACTTGCATGTTTAAGAAATAAAACATTTCAAGAACAAATGAAGGTGGACCTTCATCACGCAATACGGTGGTCTAAGTGATCCAAAACCTCTTAGTAATAACGGAGAGCCAATTCTAGCAGGGACGTTTATTAACTATAACTTTACTTTGGTATATTTTAGATTATTTTATTTTACTAAACCATGTAAAACATAGATTATAATTGTTAACATAGCTGGGGGCTCGAATTCCTTTGGAAGATTTATTTATGTCAAACTTTTGTCGAGTCTAAGTCAATTATATGATTCCGCTCGTGTTTTAAAACCGCATCCAGGACTGATGATCTTATCACATATGCGTCAGTGGAAGGAGGGTTTTAAGTCGGCGTGTGTCTTTGCGACAATTTATCATTGAGCCCTTTTCAGTTTGTAACTTAAAGTAGTAATCAGAAGGTGCTAACGTGTTCGTCAATGACCACAACTTTATTAACATTGTTTAAATATATACACATCAACAGAATCTAGGGATATTTTATATATCATCAAATATGTAAAAATCATTGAAAACTTTCTGACATAGTAAATGAAAGAAAAGGTCTTTAATAAAAAATAAAAACATTTCGTAATTTTTTGTTTAAAATATAAATGTAATTTTTTAATCGCAGTAGAAAATTAGCACGATAATAAAATTAAATTATTCTTATAAAATTATTAATTTTAATAACAATTGAAAAAACTGTATGATAATTAAGTTATTAGTTTTAGTTTTTTATTATAGTTTTATAATATTGTATATAATAAAATATTGTATGTTAAAATTGAAAAAAATCTTATAAAATCTAATTATTAATAATCAGTGTTGCCACCTTACATTAATTACACATCGACATCCATTGTTCATACTTAAAATTAAATTGTCAATGTCTTGCTGCGGTATGAGGTCCCTGTTCTTGCAAGTCGTCAAATTTGGCGAGAAATCTCTCAAAGCTTTTCGTTGTAACATGTCCCAGGCATCGATAGGATTTAAGTCGGGTGACTGTGCAGGCCAATCCAAACTTGAATATCGTGATCTCGGAGAACGGCCGACACCAGCCGCGCCGTATGGGAAGGAGCATTATCGTGCATGAGTAGAAATTCCTGGCCCATTTGGATTCTGTGGGTCAATAACAAGCTCTACTAACTCGTGGTATTTTGTGCAGTCATGCTGCCTTGGATCCAAACGAGCTGGGTTTCTCCGCCAAGACAAATTCCTGCCACACCATAATTATCCCGCCTTGGTATGAATGGACCTTTGAGGGTGCCAGACGGCTAACCTCCCTTGAGTTCTCCAAACGTGTGTACTTTGTAAATCCGGATGAAAACCAAACTGACTCATCGGTGAACAGCACCAAAGACCATTGTTAGTCACTCCATGGTAAATGCTCCCGAGCCCACGAAAGCCGCCGACCGCGATTGCCGGGTCACAATGCTGGAACACGTAACAGTCTTCGAGCATGAAAACTAACTTTTGAAACCTCCTTCGCACGGTTTGGTCGCTTACCAGCAGCTGGGTGGTCCTCCTGGAGCCTTTATAGTAGTTTCATCGCTGTGATATTGGGTTGTCTTCTGGCAGTCATTTGGAGAAACCTGATCCTTTCTCCGCGTAGTAACACGATACGCCGTTCAGCCACATCCCCAGTACAGCGATAACGTGACCACAACCTTGATATCACGTTTTGGCTTGTGTGTAGGGTCTCAACAACGACGCGTTGAATAGCACCATTTTATAACATGTCCATGGCTCGTAACATTTCATCTCGACTCAAATGACGACGACATGTCTCTTATAGCTCACACGGCACGTTAAATTAAAAAGAAAACTATCTAATCCCTGTTCATTAATTAATATCAGTAGAACAATTTTAATTTTTCTTAACCCACCATAGTATGTTTTTATTAACATTTTAAATTTTGAAAATAGAATAAAAGATGTTTTAATCTGTATATAAACTTTTATGGAAACTAAAAAGATTTTAAACTATAAATTCGTAAATTATTTAGGATTAAGGTATCCTAGATTCTGTTGTTGTGTGTATATCTATATGAAAGCTATCAAATCATCATCATCATCATCATCATCATCATTACAGCCCATCACTTTAACAAGTCATAGGCCTTCCCCAAACACATGCCATAAAGCACGATCCTGAGCCACCTGCATTCATTGACTTTCTGCATCTCTCACCAGGTCGTCACCCATCTATTAGAGGTCGCTCTTCACTAGGCAAACCGGTACTAGGCTACCACTCGAATAACTTTCTTCCTGTTGTGTCGGTTCACTCAATTATAAGTTTTATATTTTTCAGATGGTTTGTCTAACATTTAAAGAAAACATAGCACAATAATTTCTTTATTTTTCTTTATGCACTTAGGAAGTACCACTTTATTTTATTTTATTTGTTTGATTTAATTTTATAATAGTGTACCTAAATATAAGTATCTGTATCTAGATTTCCCCTCAATAATTTTCTATTAGTCATACTCTTAAAAATAGTGTTTTATTGTACATAATTATAAAATTCAGTATCACTTAATTAATAAAAACATGAAACAATAAAATTACATAGGTATTAAAACTATCGAAATCTAAGTAACGAGAGCATGTTGGTCGTTCCACATCTAAATTATTTAAAATTCATTTTTCAATTTCACTAATCAACGTCGCCGCGAAAATGTCTTCATCTTTGGACACTTCAAAATTCATTTATTTAGAAAACAATATTAACAGTTACAGTAACAATGTACAGATATTAACTAATTTAGGTATTTATATTCATAAAATATTTATAATTGAGTATAAACTCTTAAAAACTAAAATATATTTGAACGAAGTCGCTCCAACACCGACACGCGGTCCACCCTTGACGATGTCCGAAAGCGGACTGTGACAGTGCTCGCGGGTGATAACATTGCGACGGAGCAGGCACGCTCGCGCAAATATGTTCAATTTCGGGAAAAATTATATTTTCTCGAGTAAAACGGGGCATAAAAATAAAACTCTCAATTAAAAATATTAATATTTTAAGACCTTTTTAGTATAAAACTATTTAAAGAGCTTTTGCCGTTTTGGAGAAATTTTGCAAAATATGACAAAGATAGGTACTTTTGGTGATTTTTTCGAATAAGGAGTTGACAAAAATACAATTTTGTTCAATTAAAACATTTATTATATCCTTCTGTCACCTTGTATTTTTTTTTTGCGGATTAAATGAATAGTTATTCTGATTTTTTACTTAAATATCCAAGAATTTAGGCATTTCAACCACACTTAAGGCCTTAAAGGATTTATTTAAATAATATTAAAATGTATGTTTTCACAGAAAATCAGTTTTTCAAATATTTAAAATACTATTAATAATCTAAAGTGTTGTAAGTCTTTGTCCATAAAAGTATTATTTCACAATTTCTTTTTATGTATTTCTGATCTTTGGTTTTATACTGTTACAGGAATCTAAGCTATAGGCAGGTTCTGTTCAATCGATTCAAATGAAACAATCAGGCAAGATATTAATGAAAAAAAAAATAATATACTATACGATAAATATATAAGATTTCGAACAAGCCACAAACATTGGTTTCTCAACGAGCAACTCGCCTCCCGCTAACCCAGCGAAGGAGAATCTGCAACGCCACCGCCGCCACATTCGCATTCTGATTCGGCCGTCAACAGTAACCAGCATTTACGCCTGCTCTCTTTATCTTATTGTATACTAGCTATTCCCCGCGACTTCGCCCGCGTGGAATTTGTTACGATTAGATTTCATGGGTTTTAATTTTTTTTTTGCGCGGAACTCTAATTCTTTTTCTAAAACAAAAATAGCCTTAGTTACTCCTTGTAACATCAGCTATCTGCCATTGAAAATCCCGTCAAAATCGGTCCAGCCGTTTCGGAGATTAGCCGGAACAAACAGACAGACAGACAGACAAAACTTTTAATTTTTTTTTGTTGTAAGTATCGTATATACTTTCATATGCATTTAGTAAAAAACTGTTATTTTGGCATTACAAACGGACACTTCAATTTTATTTATTTGTAATGTAATAGATACAGTTACACTTTCACTGTAGGTAGGAGCCGTGCGCACGTAAACACGTATCGCTCCGTATGTGTATAATTATTTACGTTATAAAAGTGCAAATTTTTAAAATCTATATCCACCAACTCGTCTACAAAATTGTAGAGACCATATCTTTTATATAGTAATGTATGCAATTTTCTAGTTAAATACAAGAACTGTAAGTGTTCCTAATAAATGTAAAGACAAATCGAAATCTAAATGTAAAAAACTAAATAATGATCTTCATATGTTGAGTAGGAAATATAACAACTGTACATTTATTGACATGAACACATATAAACATAATAATTTAAGAACACATTTACAAAAGCTGACATTCAAAATAAATATCGAAATTGATTACTTAAAATATAAGAATGAATTCATTAATTTTAAAAAGGAATTAAGACACATTCTAAAATGAAAATGACAACAATCCTTGCCTAATGCTAATCTAAATAATGTACCAAATGAGACATTTCATTCGCATTCTGAGACATCACACAACCAAGAAATAAAAGAAACAAACGACCCCCAAATAACACCACAGAAAATTCACCCTAACAACAATGACTTGAATAGGGAAGAATTTTTTCGTTCATAACAATTTTACAATAATGCATCAAAATATTGCCCGACTTCTTAATAAATCAGATTATTTAAAAGCAGCACTGGAAGAATTCAAGGATAATAAGTTAGACGTACATGTGTTATGCTTGAGTGAAACGTTTATTCAAAGCGGCGACAAAGTAAATCTTAAAATACCGAATTACAAATTAGCTGCTTACTATTCACGAAATTGCGTAAAAAGGGGTGGTTCATTCATCTTGGTCAAAAGCCACTTTGACTCAAGAATACTCAACATTTGCAGAGAATTATCACTATCTAAGAGTTTTGAGTGCTACGGTACAGAAATACCTATGTACAAATTGGTAGTTGTTAACATTTATCGGACACCGGACTCTGACGTAAATCTGTTCTTTATCAAACTCCAAGAACTTTTGCATAACTTACTTAAAAGTAAACCCAAACATAAAATAGTTCTGACTGGCGATTGAATATAGACATATTAAAACCAACTCGACAAAAAGAAACAAACTTAAATGCCTGTCCTATCTTTTCAGAAGTATATAATAATAAAATGCTAATGAATCTTTCAACGAATTGTATAACGTGATTGATCTATTTAATAAACTCTGTTTTCCAATAAAGCTTGTTAAGATCTGTAATAAATTCAGATACCAGAAATGGTTTAGTAAAGGTATTAGACTTGCGTGCAAAATAAGCGGCGTCTATATATCCAATATGCAAGATGCAATAAAATTTTTAGATTATCTAAAAATACCCATACAAAAATACGATAAAATACTCAAAAAGTGCATTTATAGGGCTCAAAATTACAAAATCAAAGAGTTATAAATAATGCTTCTAATAAATGTAAAGCGAAATGGAATATTATCAATGATAATTTAATTAATGATAAAGAATATAATGATATTGACATGATAAGTATAAATGACATAAAATATAGTAATCCTAATGTAATATGTGAATTGTTTAATAACTATTTTATAGACATGACGAACATAGAACAGGATAATTTAAATACTGATAAAATTAACATTCCATTCAATAAAAATTCAATATTCCTAACCCCAACCAATGAAATGGAAATAGCTACTATTATTTTATCGCTTAAAAACAGCAATGCAGTTGGACATGATGGCATAAACACACGTGTACTAAAGGCATGTGCGAGGATTTAAGCTGACCTCTTACCCATGTAATTAATTTTCAATGAAACAGGATCATTCCCTGATATCCTTAAGTTATGTATTGTTGCCAATATACAAGAAGGGTGATAAAGGTGATATGAATAACTATAGACCGATAACTCTTATTCCAATACTATCTAAAATCTATGAAAAGTCATCTTCAAGCGCATTGATAGCTTTATTACATCAAATAATATACTGACAGAAGAACAGTACGGTTTTCGCAAAGGTCACTCTACTACGTTGGCTTGCTACAATCTGGTACATTATGTCACAGAATGTATTAATCAAAAGATACCACTTATTGCTTTATTTCTAGACATAACCAAAGCTTTTGACTTTGTTCCACATAAAAGATAAAATACTAGATAAACTATATCGATATGGTATTAGAGGTAACGCTTATGACTGGTTGGAAAGTTATCTGTATAATAGACAGCAATGTATTGAGATAGCAACAGTCGTTGAATCCAGAAAGTGTACTTTCCGGTCAAAATATCGTGTCAACCCATGTGGAGTTCCACAGGCAGTATCTTGGGGTCCTATTGTTTTGATATTTATTAACGACTTACCAAATGCAACTCAACATAAATGTTACATGTTCGCAGACGACACCACAGTGGTAATAAATGTGACGAAATAGAAAATCCAATGTCATTATTAACGAGACTTACACAACCTAATCAATTGGCTACATTGAAACAATCTCAAAATAAACATACAAAAACAAAGGGCATCCAGTTTACTACTTACAGAGCAAGGCCAATGGATGTGCTAGTCGATTATTGCGGTAATACTCAGTTTTTTCAAAAGTCTGCATCCCTGACGGATAATTATGCTCAGTTTCTTTAAATTAAAAAATATCCCATTTCCATTTGGAATAAACAGGCTATTTTCATGCTTTCCTATACGCTGCGTTTCAAAACATTTAAATATTCCTTTAATGGCTGCATCTCTGACAAATCTATAAAACTCAGTTTTCTTTCAATTCAAAAGCAATGGATAGTTCATTTCCCAGTGACCATGCGGGCGAAGCCGCGGTAACAGCTAGTTAATAATAAGGGAATCTTACGGGAATGAACGACGGTATATGGTGAAACCTAAATAGGTTTATGAAAATACCTTAGTGTGCTTAATTAAAACATAAAGAATTTTTATGTGTATAATTTTAAATAAAAATTCATTATTTTCTTCTATTATTGTCATAGGCAGATACTGGATTTTTATATTAACTTTTTATAAATAAGATAGTAAGAGTATAATCATATAAATCATATTATAATACATTTTTATATAATTCTGGAAGCAGAGTAAGAAAATATATGAAATTGCATAAGTATACGTTTTACGCCGCCACTGCAAGGCACGATTCACTGAAAATCCAGTTGAGGGCCGTTTTCTTTATAGGATAAGGGTGACAAGCGAGCACAAAGCCCACCTGATGGTAAGTGGTTGCTGTAGCACATAGATATCTACATCTATCCTTGTTTGCGAATCAAAATGCAAATGCGTTGTCACCCCTGATGACTGCAGACGAAATACCTCGTTTCCAGTAAAAGGGGTCTCCGGTTCTCTACACTCACCATACGAAACACAGTAACATTAATTTGCTATTTTACGCTGGTATTCTGAAAGTCCTGTCTTGCCCTAGTTACTTTGATATTCTACACCATACTTTGACGAATTATACAAAAGCCGAGACGTTAGCAAAAGCTACAAATACTGATTGTAATACTTACTACGATTATAATAAACGATAAAGGGCATTTTCAAAATCAATCCCCAAAATCCCATATAAAAGTTTCCACATAAATTAAATTATTATTAATTTATGTGTCAGCTTTTATATTTAGGCCGCCAGATAGTGGCGGCGTAAAAGAATCTACTTCCGTATAGCATCTCGTGGATATCGTAAGAGGTGACAGAGGGAAATAAAGCAGGAAATGGGCAGCAACATCTTCCTGATAACAACTCGAAATAATAAAAAATCTACGGTTGGCAACCCACCTGCCAAACGTGATATCTATGGCAAATATTCCTCTTCTGAGGCGATTTATGGTGGAGGCCCATGTTGAACTTATAATAGGGCGTAATTAATGAAATAAAAGTACACGTTCCCTCTTGTATTGTTATCTTACGAGGGATCGGCTTAAATTAAATAAATAGTTCTGTTAATTATAGAATTAACCCAGAGCTAGTCCTCACTATTTGAAAAGATAACTGTAGCTTCAACGTGTTAATTAAATTACTTTGTTTGTATGACCGACGAAATACAATTTAAAGTAATATTAATAATAATCACATTAAGACCGAATTTCAATCATAGCCAGTCATGAAGGAGACTAGCCATCTGCGCAGAATAGTATTTATAGAGTACAAGTATGTGTGCGAGCACACCCGATATTTCCTCACTTTCCTAGTCCGAAGGGAAGGCCATCCGACACGAACTTACAGACTCACTTTCATGGGTTTTCCGAGCCACCGCCACTGCTTCTAAGAATATATTGAAAGAAAAACCAATTACTAATTTTTATCCGACTCGGGATTTAAATGAGGGACCAATTGATCGGCGGCCTCACTATTACGATACAATTAGAATCGCAAATATTCCACCAAGGGTTTTTATACCAAACAAAATGGTCATACCATTTTGTTTGGTACATAAAAAGAAACCAGCGCCTACACCACTCACATTGTTGGCCGCATTTCTTTTATTCGTTCAATACGCCGCGTTGGATTTCAAAACATGTCACCAACATTTTATATAGGTTTATTATTCATGTTATTGCAAAGAATTACATCCAAATACTTTTTATCTTGCAGTATCTTAGTAATAAAGCAGCAGTAGTAGTTGCACTTATACGATAATAGTAGTATATATCAAGAAAACACTAATTAATCCATCTTATATTTTCTAAAAAATAATTTTATATTGTGACTTTGATAAAAAACAGTTTGAAATAAATTTTACGTGGACGTCCAGATGTTGATTCTGTATGTGGTCACGATAACTCCTGAAAAAATCGACGTAGCGAGACAGGTTTTTTTTTTATTAACTTCAGAATTACATCAACTGATTCCCTATTTCATATCAATAGCCTACTACGCGTCGTTTGTTAATAAAATGATTTCAAGTTTTATAAGTTTTATTGTTATTAAAAAATTAAAGGCGTTTTCATCATTTTTTTCTTTAGCCCTTGATAGACAAAGGACAAATGTACCATACAGCCTATATCGATTTTATACTTTGTGTAATCAATTTATTTTGGCAAACATTTTTTTTTCCTTTAGGTGACACTACCTGTTAAAATAATAGAGCACTAAATTTAAAACACGTAAATAATATATTTTAAAAGTAAGGAATACAGTTTATTTTTTCATCAAAATTAAATGAAACGCTCATGGCGCGTTCACTATCTATCAAATATAAAGAACTAAATATTCTGTGCACTTGTTACACTGTTTACTATTTTACTTTTCAGCTTAAAGCTACTGCTTGAATATTGACTATTATAATGTAGGTGTTTTCAAGGAAATAGTGAATAGGCTTTTGTTATGTCAGTGCGCTTTACCATCTTTACTGCATCACTACATACCATCAGGTGAAATAGTCGTCAAGCAATGGCTTGTTATAGTTAAAGAAATACCAACTGTTAATTAGAATGGTTTTCTTTGTAATTTGAAATATTCAGATAACCCATTTTGATTTGACAGGTATAAGTACGTAAAATTCATCTTTACATTGTTGTGTTAGATAATATATTACTGATTTATTTAATCAGATAGGTTCGTATCATAAAATGTATAATTTCTACGAGGAGTATGGGCAAATAAATAAAAATTATTAAAAATCTGAAACTCCATCCATCTAGAGATGATCCATCAACACCATCTGGAGACGGCGAAGCCGGCCTTGCTCTTTTTGGCCGAGAGGCAGGTCCTCTCCGACTGATACTTCGTACCTGTTCTTTCCGGGGGGTACAAATTAGAACACTTCTTTGTGCCCCGGGCTGGAGTTTTCGTATACGCCAGAGAGGATATCTGTTCTCAACGCCTCGGCAGTCTCGAAGGTACGAACCTGTCCATCCTTGGTTGCTGCTAGACAGCGACGTCCTCGCGTCTACGGGTGCCTCTAGGTCCCATAACGGTAATGCCAACACAGACCGACGCAACGGCAACGTCCAAATGGCTGTAGATTCCTTGCTATTACAGATTTAATCCGCAGGGATCGTGATACTTGGCGATTTTAACGCCCACTACGCCGAATGGCTCGGTTCACGTTTAATCGATCGTGGGAGATCTGTTTATGACTTTGCCTTGGTATATGGTCTGACTCAACTAGTTACCGCCTACGCGGATTCTAGATGGGGAGGATAATGCACCTTCCCTGTTGCACCTTCTGCTGATCTCTCATCCGGACAGATATAAGGTTTCCGTCGACGCCCCTCTCGGCTCTTCGGACCATTGTCTTATCCGGAGTGTGGTGCTTTGTCCTAAAATTACCCTTCCAGAAATGAGTGGTGCCAGCTCAGCTATGGGATGCATGTAGGCTGTAACTTTACATAACCGACTTTAAAATATGAGGAAGTTTACAATTCGACCGGAATATGTTTTGTTGTATGTATGTTACGCGATATCTCCGTCAATGATGAATCGAATTTGAAAATTATTTTTTTTATTTAATAGTTTATACTTCAGGGGTGATTATATATATAACTTAGAGAAAAAAATTCACCCCTAAGGGTGGCAAAATAAGGGATGAACTTTTTAATGTAGGTAATTATTTAGATGAAATTGAGATTGTGATATTCCTATGTCTACTCCAAGAGGTAAAAACATTTTTTAGTAAAATGTAGAAGTCGACTGCAAAGAACTAAAAGGAATAAAATAATTTTCATATAACAGACTCAGAAGTCAGTGCTTAGAAATAGTGCATAGATGAATTAAAGCCGCGCTTTTTGACCCTTTTGAGTGGACTAGGAAATAACTTAATCCTCTATTTCTCAACCTTAGGAGCAGACGTGCAAGCATTACTGCATTACGGTCTGAAGGGTATAGAGAGCCAATACTCATAACAAACTTTGAGGTATTCCGCCTCAGTCCCTAGAGGTGATAATGTAAGCAAGCAAGGCAAAGCAAGACCAGGCACCAAGCTATATATTAAATGTTACATTTTAAAACTTACTATTTCACCGTACGTCAATAAACTTTAGTTTCAGAATACTTTAAATAGGACCTAAATTAAGTTCTGGTGATATAATTTCGACTCACTCTACAAAGTTTAAATAATACTTTGCAGGTTTCTTAAGTCTACCGACATCAAACGATAGCTATATTGGGCGACTGAAACTTACAAAACCTGTTTTAAAGCTGTAATCTATTACTAATATAAATGGCATATTTATACTTAATGTAACAAATGCTTACAGTACTTAATAAATTTTATAAAAAAAAAACACTTGAAGAACCTTTAGATTATTGAAAATATAAAGAGCTACGAACTCTTCATAGTATGGTGGCAAATTTAAATAGAAAGCGTATAATTTTTTTATAGAATTAAAGTATCAAACAGATGGCCATATTAGGAAGCTCAAGAGAGGGCTATGCTAGGAGTGACGACCTTAAGACATGCAGGAAGTCGATGGAAGCAGCTGACCCAGGATCGTGCATTGTGGTATTTTTGGGAGAGCCCTAAGTTCAGCAGTGGACTAGTGAAGGGCTATAATGATAATGATGATGATGATGAAACTGTGAAAGGATACGCGGTAGAGCAATGCTGTAGTTGTAGTACAAACAGATCGACTCAATCGGTTGAAAGTTTGTCAATGTGCAATTTGTGTACGTAAAGCGTTGCAATTGATAGAAGTAAATCATAATAACATTACCGTTACCGTTACAGCATATCAAAGTCCACTGCTGAACATAGGTCTCCCCTATAGATTACCTCATAGGAGGGATTTGCCATAGTTGCCACGCTTGACAAAGCGGGTTGGCAACCGCAGTTTTTTATTTTCAGTCGTTATTAGGAAGACGCTGCTGCCTATCTCCTGATTTGTTTCTCTCTGTCGCCTTTACGAAACCTATATGTAAAAGATATGGGGTAAGGATATTCTTACACCGTCACTACATGGTCATGGCATCATTGAAAAGTTCATTTCATCAATGAAAATATCAATTATTGTTGCTGAAGTGGAACGCTTTAAATATTATATTTAATTACCCATTTACAAATTAGTATATATCAGAACTTGTAGTTGATTAAAACATTTAAAATATATGAGTATACCTGTATAGCCTCTGTACACTAGACATGGGCATTGGGATTTATCACTAACACCCGACGAGACAACAATTATCGACAAATTCCTCTTGTTGGGTTAATCCAGTTGGTACGTAGTACATCGCATGTGTATTAGTTCTATCCACAAACAGTAACGGGCTATCGGTTTTACATTTTCAGTATTACGGTAAGAGCTCTATTAATTTGCTTTAGGTTGAAATGTGCTATAGGTTCGATACACGACGCAGACAATACTTGCACAATCATCATCATCACCATCATTACAGCCCTTCACAAGTCCACTGCCAAGCATAGCATAGTCTCTCCATAGTTCGCTAAGCGACCTTGAGCTACCGTTAGGACCTGTCCGTTGGGAGGCACTATTGAGGTCATTGAGCATAGTGCTTAGGTCCTTCAGCGATTCTGCAATAAGACTATATCGTCGGCAAATCGAAGGTGATTGATGTACCGCCATTGATATATACGTTTTATGCTACTGACTGGAGAGTATCCTTTCCAGTCCAGTAGCATGAAAACGTCTTTACAAATGTAGCAAGAATTTCGGATATAACGTCACCCTGTCTTACACTTCTACAATTTTGATATACAAGATTGATAGGTTTCATACTCTGGTTCTGTACTCGGATAGCCATTGTACAGCCCTACTGTACAAACACTGCAGCAGTTCGATATACCGACAGTCAACTTGTCACCGCTGAAGGGACTGCAGCACCGCCCAAATTTCGATGGAATCAAAGGCTGTCTCATAGTCCACATACGCCAGACATAGTGGCATATTGTACTCTTCGAACTAATGTATAATTTGCCGAAGGGTATGTATATGGTCTATGGTGCTAAAGTCTTTTCGGAAACCGGCTTGTTCGGGAGTGGAATTCATTGCATGCGAGGATTTATAATGACTCGAAAAGAGCACGTAGACGCGGCTCAGAAAGGAAATCGGTCTGTTTTTCTTCAAGAGAGCGTTGTCGCCTTTCTTGAATAACAAGACCACTTCACTTCTGCTCCACGCCTGTGTAGTGCCAGCATAAAGGACGGAATAAAGAGCTTTCAAGTACCGGTTTTCCACCCACTTTCAGAAATTCCGCTGTAATTCCATCCTCAGTTGGCTCTTTCTGGCAGACAGATATCTAGCAAAGACTTTGGGGCACTGGTTCAGCCTGATCGCTTCTTCAGTGAGCAGTATTAAAATTGCGTTAATCCCGCCGCATATTGGGAGATCTGTCTGTTCAGGAGCTGTACGCTATCAAATCTACTGAAGACTGCAGCTCATTTCCCGTCTAACAGCCATGAGATTAAGAGTGTGATCGGAGAGTTTTGTGTTTTGTGCGGCGGGTCTTACAAAATTTAGCCTGACCGATGCATGGACAGTTTCCAAGAGCTTGCCATTCATATCATCCACTGCATGGCAATTTCTAGGCACTGAAAACGGTTTTGTAGCTCGAGCTGAAAGGTTTCGGGACTTTGGATTAGAGCATGAGGGGGACGGAACATTGACTTCATTAGTCGTGACCTTTCCAACTTAACGTTTAGGATCAGTGTGCCTCTCAACATTCGGTGATCGCTGCCGGTTTTTCCCTCGCGATCACTGAGACATCACTGAACAGTTGCCGTCTAGTTGTCGTAATAAAGTCAATCTCATTTTTTGTCGAACCGTCGGGGCTCGACCAAGTCCACTTCCTATGGGGCCGCTTCTGGAAGAAAGAGATCAACATAAAGAGTCCCTCTTTCTCCACGAAGTCGGTCAACTGCTGGGCCTGTTGGGTTCCTTGCCTATTCCGAATTTCCTACACAGCTCACACCGTTCTCTGCCTAGCCTAGTGTTGAAGTCTCCCCTAACACCAGTATAGGATTTTGGAGGAATGCATGGCTCTAGAAATATCCTTATGCATTTCCTTCACCTCCTCATCGGGATGTTCGGAGGTTGCGTAAACCTGTATGACCTTCAGCAAACACCGTTTGGTGGTTCTGAGTATACACGGTAACACGCACAACTCCCAATCTTTACAACGTTGTTAACGAGAGACTTGTGGACGATAAATCCGACAACACCCACCATCCTCCGGACAGATGGTCAGCCTGTGATAGAACAAGCGCCGGATTCGAGGATTACCGCCTCCCCACTCTTTCGGACCTCGGATAATCCTATAATATGCCAGCGTTACTTGTCTATCTCTTCTTCCAGCTCCAGGATCTTCTTGTCAGTCCTCAGGGTGCGTGCGTTGTATGTTGCCAGGTCGAGTCGTTTTAGGTGGCATCCGAACCTCCACCGGAGTCTTAGCACCCCTGCCCTGCGACTGGCAGATGCCTGCCCATCTTCTGCCTCAATTTCCTCTGTCGCCTCTACGACACTCACGGAAGATGATGGGGTGGTATTTCCACCGCCACTACACGGGGAACTTGGACAATAGTGGTAGTGAATATAATTCTATCCGTGTTAATGTATATATGAGCTTAATATGTTGTTTGACCAGTCAGTTTTCATTTTAGCACCTAACAGTAGACTTTTCGTCTGTAGTAGCGGCAATAATTAATAGTTCCGTCACCCGTCACCGTCACATATATCCTCTCGTGAGTGTAACAAGAGGCGACCACGGGAAAAGCTAGAAAGATCTTATAGAATCCGATAGATGGCGGTATAATCATCTAATATTTACAAGATTAAAAAATCCAGAGTGTAGACCGAGAGTGCCGTTAAGGGTGTGATACCTGACTTGCCGATAATGATCCCTCCTGTTTATTATAGAGAGAGACTGTAGTTCACTGTTACAGGGGTGAATTAAAAAGAAGTAGAGCTTTTATAGTATATATAAAACACTTCTGTGTTAATTAATGATCAATAATTCATTTCATTCGTTGATTAAAGCCTGAGAAAAGCCCATTGTTGGACGTAGGCCTCTAATAGATTGCCTGTTAGGGATATCTGACAGAATTACTTTGCTCAGCAATCAGATTGCAAACCGCAGTTTAATATTGAGTTGTTTTTAGGGGGTGCTGCTATGCACTGTAATGTATATAATATGAATATAAATAAAATGAATATAAATATAAATATTTTAATATATAGAATAAAACGTATATTATAATATTTAGTAAAATTAATATATATTTATACTTTAATTTTAAAATATATAAAACAAAACAAAAAAGAAATAATACTTTGTATCAGAAATATTTATAAAATGCGTTACTTGAAATATAACATTTTAAGTGACCTTTTCTGAATACGAAGTATTAAAGCAACAATTTTTATTCATACAGAATCCGCAGAAATTTTCGTAAATTACTTTCATTTTGTTTTCGAAGGGTACGGGAGATAATGAACAAACTTATTTTAATTAAGCATTTAAATCTAAAGGTTTATTTTAAAACTTAACATAAAGTAAATGGAATAAAGTTAAAAGGAATAATATAAACACTGCTGAATGTAATTTTAGTAACATGCCGATTCCTCGTGTAAGAAAAGCAGATTGTTCACCGGAATTTAAATAAGTCGAGTTTGCAGGTTCCTTTGATTTAAATTCTATTGAGTATGCATAAGACACCAACGGAGGATTGAACTGAAGTCTCAGATATTTTTAACATGAACAAAGTAGGTCAGCTTTGATTCAATTTCAATATATTGAGAATATAAGATTAAAAAGGAGAAACTAAGAAAACACTACATCTCTATTACATGATATTACTATCTAAGATCTAAAATTCCAGGCAGATAACATTTTTATCTATTTCTGTCTCTAGGCAGCAGTGCACCCACTACTGTGGTCGGATTTGAATGTTTATGAGGTCAGCATGGTTTTTTTTAATTAAAAATTTCATCCCCACACGGAATACGTCCTATATCATGGTGCGGTATACATATAACGGCTCCATGGCGCAGTGGCTATGCAATGTTTTGTGGTACTAAGGGCCGCGGGTTCGAATCACGCACGGAACGAGTATTTGTATGGCACAAATTGCTCAAGGACATTGACCTGACCCCGAACAATTATTTGTATGAGATATGAGGCTTTCTTACGATGTTTTCTTCATCACATGGTAAGTCAGCACTTAAAATTGCTGTAAATGGTTTCATTGGTACCGCCGACGGCTTAACCCCTGAGCTACCATGGCTCAATAGTATATTTTGAAGTAAAATCTTTCTTCATACTCGTAAGCGAAGGACCACATGTAAGGGTACTTATCGCTGCAATAAAATTAGCCTCAATCTTCACGTTTCTGTAGGGTTGAAGATCGCAGTACCAAATGTCTCTCACCTTTGATGCTGCTGCCCGTCGCATGCCTGACTAGAGTAAGTGAGATGGTTATAGCGCCATCTCATATCATAGTAACATATCATCATCTGTCATCTGTCGGAAGCCATAAGTTTTTTCTTATATTTTCATTTGTCACCACACGGCAAAATTATTCAGTTTTTTTATTTATTTTTAGTACCTATATTATAAATTAATTATAATATTTTAACCCGCAATATTTTTTGAAGTCGGAAAATCTTTTTGCTACTTGAGAAAATGAACGTGTCAGACTAAATTTCGCAAAACATTTGAAGTAAAAAATAGGCATTGAGCTTTCAATCTCAGTTCGGACTTCTTTCGAAGATTTTTCTCGCTGAGCGCGGACCCACTTTTTTACTTATTTACTTTAAATTCACTGAGAATGATAAGGGCTCAAATGGATGTTTTAAAAGAACTAACCTGTCTTTGCTGCAATAGTTATTTAAAGGATTTACTTAAATAATATAAAATGTAAGTTTTCACAAAATCAGTTTTTCAAATGTTTAAAATGCTATTAATAATTTAAAGTGTTGTAAGTCTTTGTCCATAAAAATATTATTTCTTTTTATGTATTTCTGATCTTTGGTTTTATACTGTTACAGGAATCTAAGCCATAGGCAGGTTCTGTTCTAATCGATTGAAATGGAACAAGCAGGCTTAAATACTGTGTTCGGTCCACGTTACAAATGGATTGAATTGTGCGACGTTGATATTTATGCATTGTAGCCCTCTTATTCCTGACGCTGATGAAATTTTACTATTGCCATCTCTTCTGAAACTAATTGTCCATTTTCAATTAATCTTAGCACAGATAATCGACGTAGTGTAGACATTGCATAGATTCATTTTCATGTCTCTAGTTTTTTCATTGATATAAAAATGAAGACTTTCTTTTGTAATTTGTATGTGTATGTTAATATATACACAAGCGTCACCTTATGTAGATGATATAATACTAGGTAATTATATTTATGAAGGCTGAGCTTATCTATCTACTGCATAGACTATATTAAGTAAAATATATGTCATGCTAATATCTTCAAATTTAATTTTTATATGTACACTCAAGTCTCTTTATTTATTTATATTTTATTTCTCATTTGCCTCTAGCTACATAAGTGGACTTCAGTCTATTCATTCATCATTCATTACAGTCTATTAAATCTCACTGGTGGGCATAAGCTTCCTCATAGGATAGACATTTGCCATAATTGCCACTCTTGGCAGGTGGGTTGGCAAACGCAGTTTTTTATTTTGTAGTTGTTGATAGGAAAACGCTGCTCAGCTCCTAGTTTTTTCCCCTCTGTTGACTCTTATGACATCATCGGACTATAATATATTTATTTTGTAAGGTTTCTAAAAAACAAAGTAATAATTCATCAAAAAGCTTACCCTTACACAAAATTTACCGTGTAGTGGCGGTGTAAGAATATCCACTGACTCATATCATCCCGTGGGTATCGAAAGAGGCGTCAAAGGGAAACAAATCAAGAGACGGGCAGCAGCGTCTTCCTAATAACTACTAAATATTAAAAAAACTGCGGTTGCCAACCCGCTAGCCTAGCGTAGAAACTATGGAAAATATCCCTCCTAAGAGGCAATCTATGGAAAGACCTATGTTCAGCAGTGGACTTTAGTAGGCTGTAACGGTACACCAAACTAACCAAATGTTTGTGTGGACGCATGAACAGAACCATTGTTGAAGAGGTTAGATGAAATTTATTTGACTCTAAAATAGATAAACGCTTCTTGGCTGAGAACACTAAAACAGGTTTTTTTTTACCGAATAGAACAATATAATCAGGATTAAACAATAAAACACCATATGAGTTTTACTTATTTATTTATTGAAACTTATAACTATCATAGCAAGAATTAGTTATATAAAGTTATGGACTAAAATACAACCAGATATAAATCATATTAGAATTTTTGAAAGTAGTGAAGATGCATGCGCCTAAAGAAGAACGGTCTAAAAGGGAAAACAATCTGAAAAAGGTTTTGTGTGAACATCGTCTTTCCTGAAAAAGGCTCTTCTTAAACCATAGCTTAAGTCCGAGACTCTCAATAAAATAATTTTGTAACAAGGCCTTATAAGTATTTGCAGAAATATTTTCATAGTAGGAGTGTTGTGAATAATGCCCTGAAAAATATTAATGAAAAAAAAAACAAAGTAAATAATATACTATACGATACAATATATAAGATTTCGAACAAGCCACAAACATTGGTTTCCGAACGAGCAACTCGCCTCCCGCTAACCCAGCGAAGGAGAATCTGCAACGCCACCGCCGCCACATTCGCATTCTGATTCGGCCGTCAACAGTAGGAAGCATTTACGCCTGCTCTTTATCTTATTGTATACGTTCTCCCGCGACTTCGTCCGCGTGGAATTTGTTATGAATGGATTTCATGGGTTTAAATTTTTGCGCGGAACCCAATTCTTTTCTAAAACAAAAATAGCCTTAGTTACTCCTTGTAACATCAGCTATCTGCCATTGAAAATCCCGTCAAAATCGGTCCAGCCGTTTTGGAGATTAGCCGGAACAAAGAGACAGATAGACAGACAGACAGACAAAAATTTTAAAAATTGTTTTTGTTATAAGTGTCGTAAATACTTTCATATGCATTTAGTAAAAAGCTGTTATTTTGGCATAACAAACAGACACTTCAATTTTATTTATTTGTAATGTAATAGATACAGTTACACATTTTTATATATTATAATTCTGTTTACTCAGAAAATTATACACGATTATATACTTATTGGAATTATTAATTTTACACAAGAAGCTCATAACAACCCTCTGCAATTTTATTGGTGTAATTTTATATAATCTGTCACATTTTATTATCTACAATACGCATTGCATTATGCCCTTCCTATTCTCTAAATAAATTAGAAGTTACCTAGTAAGAGCAGTTGGGTACGCGAAGTTGTTTTATTCTCAAAAGTATATCATGAACATTGATTTGATCCTTAAGGCGTTTTAATTATCCTGTGCCGTCAAGCAGCTAGGACCCTACAACCAGGCCAGAGCTTATCCATTGCCGGTCGGTCGCTCAGACATCGCCAATACGCATCATATACTGATATACGTCTATAGTAACAAGCTCCTTTTGCTGATCCTACAATAAATGATGTTGCATGTATATATTATGAAAAAGAAAGGTGTGGGCTTTTCGGTTACACAAGTAACATGGTAGAACTCTACAATATTATGTCTGCAGCGAGAATGAGACAGTACAACCAGGAAAGTACCACGACTACACAGAATATCAGCGTAGTATATCAATATATATACAGTTGTGTTTCGTGTGATGAATGCCGATTTACTGGAAACGAAGCATTTATTTTAGTTCTTAGATTTGACAGCGAGTCGGTGTTTTGATACTTAATAGGGGATATATTATGTACTGTTCGCCACCAATTCTTTTATATAAAAACACGTAGGTCACTGCTGGACACAAATATTTTCTCGGTTCTGGGAGGACCTCTCAGTTTAGAACCAGGGGCCTTGACATCCTCTTGTAATTTTTTTTTTCATTATCTCACAGCTGCAGGTTTTGGCTCACTATGTCTACTCTGAAGAACACGTTAGAAATCAGCACTTAAAATTGCAATTATTATTACTATGACATTTTTACGGAGAGCTATATCTGAGAGGTAATACGGCTCATACATGTTATGTTTATTTATTTAAAACAACAAACGGCCACACAATTCTTAGAAACAAAGTATTAGGTGATAGGATTCTGCCTAGGAGTCCATCTTGGTAAGTAACCCCCTTTTACCTTTTTCTGCCTTCAGGATATAAAGAGCCCGCATAATTAAAGATTGAGGCATTCCTTCCCTTCTTCACTTCACCTTCATTGCTTGTTATTGGTTTCTAAATTTAGAATAGCTAAAACTAGAAGTATTTTTCGGTCAATGATTGAGTTTCATGATAAAATTTCAAAAATATAGTTTTAAAATCAGACATAATATTTTAAAAGTTTAGTAAGGATTTTGTTTAAAAAGCCTAGTGTAAAATAGATCAATATATTGAGAACAATGGTCAATGGAAATTAACAAACAAACTCTTATTCCTTACTGATAGGTGCCCAGGGTACTGTTATGTTAAAACGGTTATTCTTAAAAGTGCCATTTAAAAAAATGACATTTGACATTGTATTGATTTTATTATAATTTGTAATTTTGTAACATATAATTAAAAGATACCCCTAAGTTTCTTGCTGGTTTTTCCATGAGGAGGTTTTCAAACTGTTGTAGATTTTGATGACGTTTATAAAAGCTTTGAATAATTCTAAATTTACTAAATAACTTTGATTTTAAACTTTTAACATTTGTATTAAAAAGATATTTATGATAAGTTAGATATTGAATAAAACTAAACTATTTACGGATTTTATCGCGTTTCATTTACTTATTTTAATTCCCGACGTTTTGGGTGCTTTACAGCAACCCATAATGGGGGGTTGGGGTAATATAAAAGACACATACATGTTACTTCTTAAAAATAACTTTATGTTGCACATGCTAGATTATTATAGACTCTTTATTTTACTACTCACCCACAAAACGAGATTGTTTGTACTTACGATTTCAATTAAGTTTGTATCATGTTATCTACTTCCGGTTCTTGGCTTACTAGCTTATCGAATAATTAAGGGCTGACTAATTACTTAAGTAATTACTATCATTTGTTGGATTTATAAGACAATTTAATAAGAATAAATAAGTAACAATTAAATAGTAACAACTGACACCGTAACCTTGTCAGCTTTCGGCGAACCTAACATTGAGGTGAATAAAGGTAGGCTGTGAGAAATAGATCGGGGAGTTGTTTCATAACCACCAACAAGTGAAAAAGTGAAAGGTACCTCGTTAGTTCGCTGTAAGAAGCCGAAGGGCTTCTTAAGCTAACTATCCTATGTTATTGGACCGGAATACTAAAGATAAGTAACTTATGTATTTTGTTATTATACTATATCTTTTAAATGTTAGTGCCATTTTGCGATCTGTGTATTTAGGAATTATGTACTGTTGGTTTGTTCATACTAATTGCGTAAAACAACATATTGTAAATATATTTTATTTAAGAGAAATGTCCCGCTGGGTTTCTTGCTGGTTCTTCCCAGGACACAGGTTCTCGAACCAGTGGTAGTAAAAGTACTATATTGAATAAATTTCCATTCTTTTCTATTCTAAATACTTTTCTTGTAAACCTTACATTTAATATTAAGACAATAAATTATTATTTATATATTTTAAAGCTTTGCTTTGTGACTCAAAATTTTATAAATCTAACACACGCCTCATAACGCGAAGCATTATTAGGTAGTGCGTTACCTCGACACGTCAAGGTCAAGCAATTTTGTGGTCTTAAATGCATCTATCATAACTATATTGCACTTATACGATAATAGTAGTAGATCAGTCGCCCCTGTTACCATGGGTTGCTTTTAAAGCACCCGAAACGTCGGGAATTAAAATAAGTAAATTAAACGATAAAATCCGTAAACATAGTTTTGTTCAATGTAGTGTTCATGTAAATATAAGATATTATTAAGTTAGATATTATAAAGATATATAATTGATAATTTATTGGCAAAAAATAGAACCTAGCTATGTAACAAAACCACAGAAATCATTTTGCCTTTAATTCAATTTTGTCGCTGCAACAACGTGATAGTTCAAGTACTTAATAGTTAAATGCGCATTTCGGCAGAGTACTATACAACAACCATTTCCCAACGCTATCAATTTTAAACGCCGATCCATTTGGAATGAAATCAAAAATTAATTTGATTTCAAACATTCGATAGCACAAAGTCGAACTTTTACTTAATATGTAATGTTCAATTTACGAATTATTTCTATATAGCTGTGGTTGCTCAAGAGAGGAATATTTTTAACAGCTATCCTAGTTCAATGTCATTCATCACCAATGATATTAACTACTAATTAACTTTTTCTTTCGTGACAGTGAAAGAATACATCGTGAAGAAACTTGCATGTTTAAGAAATAAAATTTTTCAAGAACAAGAAGGTGGACCTTCACTTCACGCAATACGGTAGTCTATCTGATCCAAAACCCTCTTAGTAATAACGGAGAGATAAATCCCAGCAGTGGGACGTTTATTGACTATTTTTTTTTAAAACGTTACCTCCACACTAGGATTTTCTCCTGTATCGGACAGTTTACATACATAAATTTCACAAGGACAACATATCAGACCCGGAACAATTATTTGTAGGCTATACAAATACTTGTTCCGTGCGGTTGTCTATAACTTTACTTTGGCATATTTTACATTATTTTATTTTGCTAAACCACCAAACACAGATTATCAATGTTAACTGGACTCATATTCCTTTTGGAAGATTCCTTTGTGTCAAACTATTGTCGAGTCTAAGTCAATTACGTGATTCCGCTCGTGTTTTAAAACTGCATCCAGGACTGACGAACTTATCACATATGTCAGTGGAACGAGTGAGGTTTTGTTGGCATATGTCTTTGCGACAATTTATCATTGAGCCCTTTTCAGTTTAATATAAAATAGTTATCAGAAGGTGCCGACGTGTTTGTCAATGACCTCAACTTTATTAACATTGTTTAAATATATATCTATATGAAAGCTATCATATCATCATCATTACAGCCCATCACAAGTCATAGGCCTTCCCCAAACACATGCCATAAAGCACGATCCTGAGCCACCTGCATCATTGACTTCTGCATCTCTCACCAGGTCGTCACTCCATCTATTAGAGGTCGTTTTCACCAGGCCAACCGGTACTAGGCTGCCACTGAATAACTTTCTTCCCTGTTGTGTCGGTTCTTATAGCTATATGGCGGTAACATTACCACTACAGCTTACGCGATCCGTTAAAATGTTACAGAGGTGAAAAAAATATTAAAATAAAATTTGCGTTAGTTAGCTGACCAGTTAGCGGTTAATCTTCGTAGAATCTATTTCCCTTGATGATGCCTCGTTTAAAGATGTATCACATGGTATTATCGAATGTGTTATGTATACGAGTATAGAGATTAGAATGGGGTTGAGGTTGCTGGTGTTGGATGTATTTGTGTTGGGTTAAGTGGTGACAGAGATAATGTACGCAATTGTGGGAGTACAGACGGTAAGTACTCAGCAAAGTAAAAGATATAATTTTAATTTCGCATGTGAATCTTGGCTAATTAATTTTCAAATCTTTTGGTTAATGAATTGCGACAAATTATCTACTCCGTATACGGTGTAATGGCGGCATAAGAGTATTCACTACCCCATATCATCCCATTAGTTTCGAAAGCACACCTGTTCGTGCTCGAACAAAAGGAGTAGAAGTAGCGAAGACTTTAAGACGTTTAATCCTTTTGCTACAGCTACTGTATCTTACAAAGGCACTGATATAAATTAGTTAAACTATTGCATTTCATAACAGCGGTGTGTGTGTGTGTGTGTGTGAAAAGCGTATGAGAATACGTTAAGAGGAATAAAGATTTAGTATTCGTAGTAAGTACATTTGGCTTCATTATCATCATCATTACAGCCCTTCACAAGGCCTATATATATATATAGACTACCCAAGGAATGCCACAAAGCATGGTCCTAAGCCACCTACATCTATCGACTTCTTGCATATCTTACCATGTCGTCCCTCCATATAGTGGGAGGCTGCCCTGCAATTCAACACCGGTAGGTTGCCACTCGAGAACCTTTCTTCCTATTGTTTATCGGTTTTCCAAGCTACATGGCCAGCCCATTGGCATTCCACTTTAATAATCAGTTGGGCTATGTCAGTTACTCTGGTTCTATTGCGGATATCCTCATTGCTAACTTTATCACGCAGAGAAACTTCACCCAATTATAAGTTTTATATTTTTCAGATGGTTTGTCTAACATTTAAAAACATAAGCACAATAATTTCTTTATTTTCTTTATTCACTTAGGGAAGCACCTTTTATTTTATTTTATTTGTTTGATTTAATTTTATAATAGTGTACCTAAATATAAGTATCTGTATCTAGATTTCTCAATAATTTTCTATTAAAGTCATACTCTTAAAAATAGTGTTTTATTGTAATACATAATTATAAAATTCAGTATCACTTAATTAATAAAAACATGTAACAATAAAATTACATAGGTATTAAAACTATCGAAATCTAAGAAACGAGAGCATGTTGGTCGTTCCACATCTAAATTATTTAAAATTCATTTTTCAATTTCACTTATCAACGTCGCCGCGAAAATGTCTTCTTCTTTGGACGCTTCAAAATTAATTTATTTAGAAAACAATATTTACAGTTACCAATGTACAGATATTAACTAAATTGGTATTTATATTCATAAAAATATTTATAATTGAGTATAAAATCTTAAAAACTAAAATATATTTGAACGAAGTCGCTCCAACACCGACGCGCGGTCCACCTTGACGATGTCCGAAAGCGGACTGTGACAGTGCTCGCGGGTGACAACAGGGCGACGGAGCAGGCACGCTCGCGCAAATATGTTCAATTTCGGGAAAATTATATTTTCTCGAGTAAAACGGGGCATAAAATAAAATTCTCAATTAAAAATATTAATATTTTTATGACCTCTTTTAGTATAAAAACTATTTAAAGAGCTTTTGCCGTTTTGGAGAAATTTTGCAAAATATGACATAGATAGGTACTTTTGGTGATTTTTTCTAATAAGGAGTTGACAAAAATACAATTTTGTTCAATTGAAAACATTTATTATATCCTCTTCTGGTACCTTGTATTTTTCTTTGCGGATTAAATGAACAGTTATTCTGATTTTTACTTAAATATCCAAGAATTTAGGCATTTCAACCACACTTAAGGCCTTAAAGGATTTACTTAAATAATATTAAATGTAAGTTTTCACAGAAAATCAGTTTTTCAAATATTTAAAATACTATTAATAATCTAAAGTGTTGTAAGTCTTGTCCATAAAAGTATTATTTCTTACAATTTCTTTTTATGTATTTCTGATCTTTGGTTTTATACTGTTACAGGAATCTAAGCCATAGGCAGGTTCTGTTCAATCGATTCAAATGAAACAAGCAGGCAAGATATTAATGAAAAAAAATAATGTACTATACGATACAATATATAAGATTTCGAACAAGCCACAAACATTGGTTTCGTACGAGCAACTCGCCTCCTGCTAACTCAGCGAAGGAGAATCTGCAACGCCACCGCCGCCACATTCGCATTCTGATTCGGCTGTCAACAGTAGCCAGCATTTATGCCTGCCTCTTTATCTTATTGTATACTAGCTATTCCCGCGACTTCGCCTGTGGAATTTGTTATGATTGATTTCATGGTTTTAATTTTTTGCGTCGTACCTAATTCTTTTTCTAAAACAAAATAGCCTAAGTTACCCTTATAACATCAGCTATCTGCCAGTGTCAAAATCCTGTCAAATTGGTCCAGCTGTTTCGGAGATTAGCCGAACAAACAGACAAATAGACAGATAAACAGACAAAATTTAAAATTGTTTTTGTTATAAGTGTCAAATACTTTCATATGCATTTAGTAAAAGATGTTATTATGGCATTACAAACAGACACTTCAATTTTATTTATTTGTAATGCAATAGATACAGTTACACATTTTTATATATAGTACTGTTTACTTAGAAAATTATACACGATTATATACGTATTGGAATTTTCATTTTACTCAAGAAGCCACACCCGCTGAAGTTTCATTGGTGTAACTTTATAATATGATCTGTCACATTTTACTATCTACATTGTACGTATTGCATTATGCCCTTCCCATTTTTATACAGTAAGAGCAGTTGAGTACGCGAAGTTGTTTTATTTTCCAAACTATAATATAACGAACATTTATCTGATCCTTAAGGGCATTTTAATTATCCTGCCGTCGAGGAAGATAGGACCATACAACTAAAGGCCAGAGCTTATCCTTTAAGCCGGCCGGTCTCTCAGACATCGCCAATACGCATCACATCGTAATATCATATACTGATATACGTCTATAGTAACAAGCTCCTTTTGCTGATCCTACAATAAATGATGTTGCATGTATATTATGAAAAAGAAAGTGTGGGCTTGTCGGCTCCACAAGTAACACCAGAAAGTACCACGACTACACAGAATATCAGCGTAGTATATCAATATATAATACAGTTGTGTTTCGTGTGATGAATGCCGATTTACTGGAAACGAAGCATTTATTTTAGTTCTTAGATTTGACAGCGAGTCGGTGTTTTGATACTTAATAGGGGATATATTATGTACTGTTCGCCACCAATTCTTTTATATAAAAACACGTAGCTCACTGCTGGACACAAATATTTTCTCGGTTCTGGGAGGACCTCTCAGTTTAGAACCAGGGAAGGCTTCACATGCTATTGAAATTTTTTTCCATTATCTCACAGCTGCAGGTTTTCGCTTACTATGTGTACTTCGAAGAACACGTTAGAAATCAGCACTTAAAATTGCAATTATTATTACTGTGAAATTTTTACGGAGAGCAATATCTGAGATAATACGGCTCATACATATTATGTTTATTTATTTAGAACAACAAACGACCACACAATTTTAGAAACAAAGTATTAGGTGATAGGATTCTGCCTAGGAGTCCATCTTGGTAAGTAATACCTTTTACCTTTTCTGCCTTCAGGATATAAAGAGCCCGCATAATTAAAGATTGAGGCATTCCTTCCCTTCTTCACTTCACCTTCATTGCTTGTTATTGGTTTCTAAATTTAGAATAGCTAAAACTAGAAGTATTTTTCGGTCAATGATTGAGTTTTATGATAAAATTTAAAATATAGTTTTAAAATCAGACATAATATTTTAAAAGTTTAGTAAGGATTTTGTTTAAAAAGCCTAGTGTAAAATAGATCAATATATTGAGAACAATGGTCAATGGAAATTAACAAACAAACTCTTATTCCTTACTGATAGGTGCCCAGGCTACTGTTATGTTAAAACGGTTATTGTTAAAAGTGCCATTTAAGAAAATGACATTTGACATTGTATTGATTTTATTATAATTTGTAATTTTGTAACATAGAATTAAAAGATACCCCTAAGTTTCTTTCTGGTTTTTCCATTTGATGACGTTTATAAAAGCTTTGAATAATTCTAAATTTACTAAATAACTTTGATTTTAAACTTTTAACATTTGTATTAAAAAGATATTTATGATAAGTTAGATATTGAATAAAACTAAACTATTTACGGATTTTATCGCGTTTCATTTACTTATTTTAATTCCCGACGTTTTGGGTGCTTTACAGCAACCCATAATGGGGGGTGGGGGTAATATAAAAGACACATACATGTCACTTTCCTTAAAAAGAACTTTATGTTGCACATGTTAGATTATTATAGACTCTCTTTATTTTACTACTCACCCACAAAACGAGATTGTTTGTACTTACGATTTCAATTAAGTTTGTATCATGTTATCTACTTCCGGTTCTTGGCTTACTAGCTTATCGAATAATTAAGGGCTGACTAATTACTTAAGTAATTACTATCATTTGTTGGATTTATAAGACAATTTAATAAGAATAAATAAGTAACAATTAAATAGTAACAACTGACACCGTAACCTTGTCAGCTTTCGGCGAACCTAACATTGAGGTGAATAAAGGTAGGCTGTGAGAAATAGATCGGGGAGTTGTTTCATAACCACCAACAAGTGAAAAAGTGAAAGGGGTAACTCTGCCAGTCTGCTGTAAGAAGCCGAAGGGCTTCTTAAGCTAACTATCCTATGTTATTGGACCGGAATACTAAAGATAAGTAACTTATGTATTTTGTTATTATACTATATCTTTTAAATGTTAGTGCCATTTTGCGATCTGTGTATTTAGGAATTATGTACTGTTGGTTTGTTCATACTAATTGCGTAAAACAACATATTGTAAATATATTTTATTTAAGAGAAATGTCCCGCTGGGTTTCTTGCTGGTTCTTCCCAGGACACAGGTTCTCGAACCAGTGGTAGTAAAAGTACTATATTGAATAAATTTCCATTCTTTTCTATTCTAAATACTTTTCTTGTAAACCTTACATTTAATATTAGGACAATAAATTATTATTTATATATTTTAAAGCTTTTGTTATTAGGTAGTGCGTTACTCTCGACACGTCAAGGTCAAGCAATTTTGTGGTCTTAAAATGCATCTATCATAACCATATTGCACTTATACGATAATAGTAGTAGATCAGTCTCCCCCGTGATCATGGGTTGCTTTAAAGCACCCGAAACGTCGGGAATTAAAATAAGTAAATTAAACGCGATAAAATCCGTAAACATAGTTTTGTTCAATGTGTAGTGTTCGCGTAAATATAAGAAATTATTAAGTTAGATATTATAAAAATATATAATTGGATAATTTATTGGCAAAAAAATAGAACCTAACTGTGTAACAAACCACAGAAATCATTTGCCTTTAATTCAAATTTATCGCTGCAACAACGTGATAGTTCAAGTACTTAATAGTTAAATGCGTGCATTTCGGCAGAGTAATTTCTATACAACAACCATTTCCCAAGGCTATCAATTTTAAACGCCGATCCATTTGGAATGAAATCAAAAATTAATTTGATTTCAAACATTCGATAGCACAAAGTCGAACTTTTACTTAATATGTAATGTTCAATTTACGAATTATTTCTATATAGCTGTGGTTGCTCAAGAGAGGAATATTTTTAACAGCTATCCTAGTTCAATGTCATTCATCACCAATGATATTAACTACTAATTAACTTTTTCTTTCGTGACAGTGAAAGAATACATCGTGAAGAAACTTGCATGTTTAAGAAATAAAAATATTTCAAGAACAAGAAGGTGGACCTTCACTTCACGCAATACGGTAGTCTATCTGATCCAAAACCCTCTTAGTAATAACGGAGAGATAAATCCCAGCAGTGGGACGTTTATTGACTATTTTTTTTTAAAACGTTACCTCCACACTAGGATTTTCTCCTGTATCGTGGGGGCAGTTTATATACATAAATTTCACAAGGACAAACATCCAGACCCGGAACAATTATTTGTAGGCTATACAAATACTTGTTCCGTGCGGTTGTCTATAACTTTACTTTGGCATATTTTACATTATTTTATTTTGCTAAACCACCAAACACAGATTATCAATGTTAACTGGACTCATATTCCTTTTGAAGATTCCTTTGTGTCAAACTATTGTCGAGTCTAAGTCAAATATGTGATTCCGCTCGTGTTTTAAAAACCACATCCAGGACTGACGAACTTATCACATATGCGTCAGTAGAACGAGTGAGGTTTTAAGTCGGCATATGTCTTTGCGACAATTTATCATTGAGCCCTTTTCAGTTTAACTTAAAATAGTTATCAGAAGGTGCCGACGTGTTTGTCAATGACCTCAACTTTATTAACATTGTTTAAATATATATCTATATGAAAGCTATCATATCATCATCATTACAGCCCATCACAAGTCATAGGCCTTCCCCAAACACATGCCATAAAGCACGATCCTGAGCCACCTGCATTCATTGACTTTCTGCATGTCTCACCAGGTCGTCACTCCATCTATTAGATCCATCCATCTATTGAGGTCACTCTTCACTAGGCCAACCGGTACTAGGCTGCCATTCGAATAACTTTCTTCCCTGTTGTGTCGGTTCTTATAGCTATATGGCGGTAACATTACCACTACAGCTTACGCGATCCGTTAAAATGTTACAGAGGTGAAAAAAATATTAAAATAAAATTTGCGTTAGTTAGCTGACCAGTTAGCGGTTAATCTTCGTAGAATCTATTTCCCTTGATGATGCCTCGTTTAAAGATGTATCACATGGTATTATCGAATGTGTTATGTATACGAGTATAGAGATTAGAATGGGGTTGAGGTTGCTGGTGTTGGATGTATTTGTGTTGGGTTAAGTGGTGACAGAGATAATGTACGCAATTGTGGGAGTACAGACGGTAAGTACTCAATTAAAATAATCAAGATTAATGAAAATCAGTTTATTAACAAAGTGATCCCCGAACATACATAAAACAATAATGTAAACGGACGAATTAAGAATCCCCTTTCTTGTTAATCGACTTAGATAAAAAAATAGTTAATATTACAAAAACAAGTCAACATAAAATATTTCTCTTTTAAGTACATTAAGCTCGTTCTAGCACGTTCTGTTTGAAATAAATGCGATTCGCCGTTTATTTTCTGTCTAAGCAATAGAAAAATTACGACATTTTTCAAGAGAGATGAAAGGAAGCGAGGCTATATTCATTTTATTACGACATAAGGGATGGTGACCGGAACGTGTTTATAGTTAAAAGAAGATTGCTGATTTCATTTTATGGAGGTGCTTTGTTGTTCTATTTTATTTATTATTTGGATGTCACTAAATGTGGACACAATCATTTATTCGTTAATTAATCATTTCATTATAAAACTTTAGTGACATAGGGACTTACAGCTCACCTGATGGTAAATAACTACTGCAGTCCAGGGACACCTGCAGCTAACACCAAACAAAAATGCTACAGTATCGTTGTCATCTCTGATAGTAGCTTTGTATAGCGTTCAGACCGAAACTTAGTAGTGCTAGCACTTCTATTTTGCAGCAGAAATAGGTAAGGTTAGGTAGAAAAGGAGTTCTACAAAATAGTTTCGTAAAACTAAATAAAATATAGTATGGGTGTAGAGGGATCAAATTTCATCGAGTCTATTTACAAACGGTTGTCTTTATAGAGACTAGAGACTACTGCTATGATCAACAAAAAATTTATGGCCTCCAATAGGCGATGATATAGGTATGAGCCAGAAGTGAAATTCCTTTACGAGCAACGCAAACGCTTACTCTTTCCAAGAGTGACAATTACGAAAAATCTTCCTTACAATAAGGAGGCCCGTGTCCAGTAGTGTACTGCTTTTGGAGATGAAGGAAAATGGAGAATGTGAGGTTCAATAAGTTTAGAACAAAATCTTTCTTTAGGTACCATTATATCCTATTGTATAACTCCTGATAACTATCATTGGTCTATGAACAGTCCTGATATTCTCAAAAGATTTTGGATTATCTACCTTTTTTTTATCTATCTTTACATCACTAATAATAACAAAATATGGTGACATGTTTTACTGTTAAAACACAATTTCTAAAAATAATAGTTTTGTAGCAGAAGTTACATTTGCAGTTATTTGTTATAAGTTTATATTTATATTTGCAATTAATGTTCCTTGATGGATCTTTACACTAATAATTACGGAATAATCACTCAAAAATGATTATTATAACGGTTTACCACACAGCTTAAAAACATTAGGTATAATACATTGTAAAAATATAAGTAGGTATTTGTCGACTTGTGAACTAAAAATGAATACAAGCCATCTAAATGCAAAATATTATATATCTAGCATGATTTACGTTGATAATTGACCGTAAATTAAATTTTCTCCTAGTAAGCGACAACTTTTTTTTCTTTTTATAGAAGAAGGGAAAACAAGCATGTAGCTCACGTGATGGTAAGTGTCGACCGCCACCCATGAACTCGTTATTACCATGTTATCGTTATTACCATGTTTGTTAAATCAACATTCTCAAAAATTTCATTGCGTTATAATCTATCTTAGGCGAAATAGCTCATATACCAATGTTAACTTTCACACCATGTAATATGTATTCTCAGATTGTTGAGAGGGTTTTCTTGGGGCGGGGAAGAGTCCACGCGATGCCTTTCACGTGCTGTATTGACGCATTTGTTCTCTTTACTTATTTTTTTTTTATTTACTTAATTTTATTTAAAAATTTGGATTTAATAATAAAGTACATCTTATTAATTTATATTATTATTTGCTAAGGAAATTCTTAATATTAGACAAAATCCTTACTTTGGACACGGTGACAAATTAAATCGAATAGAATAGAATTTAATTAGCCATAGATTTAGTTTTACCTTTATTTAAATTTCTAATTTCTTCTTTTATAAATTTAAATTTCATTACCGGTAGGTGTCACTGTTAACTGTATATCTACTATATCCTCTTTTTAATATAAAATATGTGCTGAGTAAAACGCACAGTCGAAACACTTGACGTAAAAATCTGAAATTTGGACAGTAGCTATCTTTTATGACGTAGACATCGATTGAGAAAGGGTAACTGTAACACACTATTTCACCCCTAAGAGAGTGAAATAGTGTGTTACAGTTCGTATGAAAGTTTTTATTTTACGGGGCGATTGACGACGATTTCAGAGTGTATCACTTTCATACACTTACACACTCACACACCTTTCCATTTCACGGACAACAAATTGTAGGCATATAGCCTACCTCATAATTTTATATTGACAGCCTCCTATTTAAAATTTAACCTCTATCCTGATCACGGCACACGGACGCTGTGCAGCAATCTACACGTCACTGTAATAATCCTTTTCAAGTCCCATTTCTTTCAATATAATACTTTTACATATTTGAGACTTTCCACATATTTGCTTTATTTCATAGACCATACTAATATATGACTTTTACATATGGGACTTCAAGTCATAACTCTGCTATCATAATGTTTATGCATCATAGAGACCTTCTATATTAATGATTTAGTTCCATAGACCTTTTTATCATAAGTTCCTAATATAGGACTATACATTGTGCAACAATACTAATAGAAGTCGGTCAACCGACCACCCCATATATGTCCCATTTCTTTCAATATAATGCTTTTACATATTTGAGACCTTCAACTTATTTGCTTTATTTCATAGACATTACTATTATATGTCTTATACATATGGGACTTCAAGTCATAACTCTGCTATCATAATGCTTATGCATTATAGATACCTTCTATATTAATGCTTTTGTATCATAGACCTCACTATTATAAGTCACTAATATAGGACTATACATTGTGCAACAGTACTAGTAGCAGTCGTTCAGCCGACCACCCCACATATATGTACACCCAAGCAATCATTACATGAACACTCTCAAGTAATACAAGAACATCTTCATTACCCCCATTTTTCAATTATATTACTAATGTTATTTATCTTTATTATTGTAATATAATCGTCTTGTACTTCTATTATTTATTCCATTTTGAATATTTTAAGCACAGTTTAAATAAATTTAAAGGTTTCTTTAAGACAATATTAAGCCTTCACTATACTATAATACTTAATAATCGAAATGAATATATTTAAACTTTATGCTTATTAACGCATATTTATTGTTCAAATTATTATATATGACGGCACCAGCACCATTGCGCGTGCAACGGCGTCGGTGTAGCTAGACAGAAATCTTGTAAACAACACGTGCACACACACCTGCGCCAATGCACCTGCGGTGGCGCCCGTTCTGGTTGTATAAAACGGACGGAGCGGCCGCCGTTAGGGCAGTCTTGGCTCTGGCGTGGAACGGTACGCTTGGCGTATTCGTTACTAGCTTATCCTTGACTCGTTGGATAATTAATTCGTTCAAACGAATTAATTATTATTCTTAACTAAAATTAGTCTCTGTACAATTTAAAGTTGTATTAAGTAACCTATTGTAAATTAACCTTATTTAAAGAAAAGTCCTCTGGGTTTCTTGCTGGATCTTCCCAGAACAGAGGTTTTATCCGAACCGGTGGTAGTAGTACTATATTGAATAAAAGTGATTCTATTCTATTCTAAAAGCCTTTTCATGTGACTCTATACATTATAATAACATCCTTCATAAGAAGTGGGAATAAAGCTTCCATTTAAGTTCTCTATATTCTTAACATCATTTCTACACCAGAAGTGGGATAAAGTCTCATTATTGCCCATATAATCTTCGAATAGTATGAGGATTATTACATTTGTGAAAGACCTATAATAATGCAATTTCACATTGATGCCTCTCTTTTTATGTTAAATGCCGTAATGAAATTTGCTGTCTTACTTGATATTGACGTAGATAAAAGTTTTAAAGTGAAATGATTTAAGCCCAAAGGTAAATCCTTTTGTTCGATTTATATTAAAGTACCCGCAGTACTTTCATTATTTCTTAACTTACCGAAATATGTTAATAAATGTAGTTTGCATTCAGTGAAAACTTAACTTGTTCAAGTTTTATTATAATTTGATAGTTCACGCGAGACATGATTAACATTTGCTACATTTTGAAGTTCGAAATGTTTAAGCGATGTACCAAAATAATTGAATAACTTTAACGTTCTATGAATTGAAAATAATAAGTGGCCTTTTGGTGTTCTAATGTGTTGATAAGTGTTGCAGCTTACTCCGAATATTGTGTGGTCGACAAGATTGGGGTTTGATGTCGAGGGATTCGTAGAAGTCTCTACAACAATGATCAATGAGGAAGATGTTGTGACGGCCAAATCGGACATGGTCAGGTACGGCCGAGCGCTGGTAAGATTGAGCCTACACCGCTACAGTCGGTAACTTATCGGCAGATCTTACGGCAAGGCAATTCGAGCGGCCGCCGAACACATGGTGCTTTGGCGCTGTAAATGGACGTCTGAGGCTTGGTCAGCTTTCGTAGATTTTGCGCAGTTGCCTCCTTCCCTTTGAAATATGTGGTGGTATCGGTCTCTCGACATAGTTGCCGTTTTTGCAATGTGTGCAATGGTTTCCATGAGTGCCATGTCATACAGTTGCCGTTTCTTAAGAATGTGTGGTGAACTTTAGAAGCTCGGAATTCTATGGTTCGCAATAAATTTATCTCCATTGCTTTTAATTTTTATATTTTCAAAGCAGGACAACGATTCGCTAGCAGCCAGTACGGCGCGACGGCTTGCTGGCGCGAGGGTGGCAGACAGCGGAACCGCACGCTGGTGCGCGTTTGTCTGGAGTTGGCCGTATAGGCGCGTCCATGAGCTAAATGAAGTCTAGGATGGTCGAGCATTGTAATATTTAACAAGTGTTAATATCTGTTAGCAGGTGGTGATAACTGATAGACCGTATGCTGTTTACTGTCAACCGAACGAAGACTTGCGACAGTCGGAGGTGGCCGTGTCTGCGCGTCTAGAAAATATAGAGAGGTTGCATCACTCTAGCGGAGTAATTCTTCTAGTGCAGGAAAGGAAGATGATGTTGCTGGGAGGCTGGTCTGTGTTACACTAGGGTGTGTCGTGTTGCTGTTGGTTTGCATATTTTGGTATTATCATGTCACTACGTTCCTCATGTTACACTAGTGTGATTGTGACAGGGACATGTTTGCGGTATGGTCGAACTGTAATTGCTCTATTCTGAAATGAAAAAAAAAGTAAGAAAAAATGCTTCTTACTATCATTGCAGGCTTTGTGCCGGTCCAATGATATGGCTATAGGAATAGTGATTCGGACTAGCATACACAGTACTTGAAAAAATGAGAAAATAGAAAAGAATGATTCTATTAACCCTTTAGATCCCGCCGCTAAAAAAACGGCTATGTACCAGGGCCACTTGAAATAATCACGGCGCAGCACCAGAGTCAACCTTTTTTGTCACCTTTGTTTGTTTACGTTTAAGAAGTTTGAGTTACAGTTCTTGAAAGCCGATAAGATTGTAGATGAATAGAAACAATAACAATGACATTGAGATGTTTATTTAGTTTTGTATAGCTCTTTGTTTCTAAGGGACCATGAAAAGTGTATTTACTGCCAATAGATTTGGTTTGTTGAATGAAAAATTAAGTTTTTATTTTATTTTATGTTCTCATAATCTATATAACATGCTCTTCCTAAAATGAACTGAAATTATGCATGTAATTATTATAATAATTCTATTTTTCACTCATAAAATTTGCTTAAAGTTCAACCATAAACAGTTTAGACGCGCGTTTTTACCTCATTTTCAAAAATTTTTGTAAAAATATTATAGCGTCTTCCTTAATTTTTTATACAATCATACAAAAATTAATATTTTATTTATAAATATACATACATAAAAACTATATATAAAAAGCTAAATATTTCAGAAGGTAGATCTTATTTTAAATCTTGAACGTTATAAATTGTTCGTAGAGGTGTTTTGTTTTTCCTTTTTATCAATTGAATCACAACAATTTACTGTTGTTGTAACTTAAATCATTCAATAACATTATCTAGTAAAGATTGTTAACATTTCTTACCAGGTTTTGAGAGAAAATTCAACAAAATCACAAACACAAAAAAGAAAACAATTACGCAACTAACATCACCAACTACCCGAAAGTGACTGTCTATTATTTTTTAATTTGTCTATGTAGCCGAGTGAGTATAAAACATGCGTATACTCTTTAGTTCGTTCAGAATCGAATGAAATAGTTTGTAATTGAAAATATACTGTATTTTTATATTAATTAAGACGAAAATAGCAGCACGTAATGTGGACATGAATTCATGTCCACGGTACTCAACGGTCACAAAAATCTGGACATGAATTCATGTCCACGGTACTAAGGAAAAAGACAAAGTTTTTAAGGGCATTTGCCGGACCAAAACTGATTAGTGTTGCAGGGTTCAAAGAAACCGGTCCAATGCTAATTGCCTGAAGGGTCGATATAGACCGGACCAGAGCTGATTGTTAATATTTGCAGGGTCATTGTAGACCGGACCAGAATATGTTGCTGAATGTGTAAACATTTATGATTTTGTCAGGATAATCGAACGATGTTCTTCTGTCTACGGATAACTAAGATTGTCATGGAGCGCGTGCGAGGACGCACGTATGTCGGCAGGGCCGTAACGGCACCAGCACCATTGCGCGTGCGACGGCGTCGGTGTAGCTAGACAGAAATCTTGTAAACAACACGTGCACCGCACACCTGCGCCAATGCACCTGCGGTGCGCCCGTTCTGGTTGTATAAAACGGACGGGCGGCCGCCGTTAGGGCAGTCTTGGCTCTGGCGTGGAACGGTACGCTTGGCGTATTCCGTTGACTCGTTGGATAATTAATTCGTGCAAACGAATTAATTATTATTCTAACTACAAAATTAGTCTCTGTACAATTTATAGTTGTATTAAGTAACCTATTGTAAATTAACCTTATTTAAAGAAAAGTCCCTCTGGGTTTATTGCTGGATCTTCCCAGAACAGAGGTTTATCCGAACCGGTGGTAGTAGTACTATATTGAATAAAGTGATTCTATTCTATTCTAAAAGCCTTTCATGTGACTCTGTACATTATAATAACATCCTTCATAAGAAGTGGAATAATGCTTTCCATTTAAGTTCTCTATATTCTTAACATCATTTCTACATATACATGATATTTTAAATGTCTCTTTATTGAATTTAATTATTATTTATTAATAATAATAATAATGAGCCTTCACAAGATTTGTATTGAGAAAAGATATTTAATGCTTTAAAACAATATAGTTTACCCTTACGGGCTTAAAACAAGCGTGCAAATCTATTTATATATATAAAAGGCAAACCTGACTGACTCATCTATCAACGCACAGCCGAAACTACTGAACGGATTTCGCTGAAATTTGCCATACAGACAATTGTAATGACGTAGGCATCCGCTAAGAAAGGATTTTTGAAAATTCGCCCCCTAAGGAAGTGAAAAAGGGGTTAAAATTTGTAGGGAAGTCCGTCATTTTTAGAGCTAGAAGCCTGAAACTTTGTTATTAGGTTAATGATTAGAAATAAACAATAACGTGCTCTAGGGTTTTTGAAAATTCAACCCATAAGTGGGTAAAAAGGGAGTTGAAAGTTTGTATGGGGCAACAAGATTAGTAAAACTATTTTATTCGAAACTTCACAGGGGTACTCCTATCAATAAATGAGTAAACAAGTCTTTCAGGCTCTTTCAGAATTCAACCCCTTAAAAGGTGGAAAAGGGGTGACAAATTCTGAAATTCAACATGGGTATCGGTTTTATACTTTATTCGGTCGCTGATTACGAAAACAACAACTATTTCAAAATCCAACGTAGAAGACGGGAAATACCTACCATCATCCCCTGTGCGATATGGTTAAAATGTCAATATGGGTGTCGTTTTATGGTTTTTTGGGACATTAATTACGAAAATGACATCGATTATGGTTTGAAACCAACATGGATGGGAGGATGGATGGATGTATGTATGTTTGTATGTAAAAATCATCATGGGTTGGGTAACTTGGGTGTCATTTTTAAGGTTTTTGGGTCGTGAATAACGTAAATGATATTGATAAATATTTTAAACTTAATTTATTAGAATAGAATAGATACACATACGTAAACACTCACGCCCGTCACCCAGAGGAGTAGGCAGAGACTATGGACTTCCATTTGGCACGATCCTGACACACCTCTCTCGCCTCCTCCACATCCATATACCTACGCATACACGCTCGTCGTTTAAGGGTACTCTTAATTTGGCCCATTTTCAATATATCGCCAATTTGGTCGATAAATTTTCGCCTAGGACGTCCCTTCCAGACTCTGCCGCTCACCTCTGCTACATTAATTTATATATTTTAAAATAGAATAGAATATACTTTTATTGCACAAAAACATAAAACAAAATAGACAAGAAGATTTGTACAAACAATTTGCACAAAATTACACCTGAACAAAAAAATACTAATTTAAAAATTAAAAAACAATGAAAATAAACAACTAAACCAAATATATTTCTTTACAAATTAATAAAATGGCAAAACCAAAAGAAATACTTAGGTAACTACTTATTTTGTATTGATCTTCAAGTTCCAATCCCTACCAATAGATGGCGTTTGTATAGCTTTAGAACGAGGTAACGTTGTGTTTTTTCGAACCTATATAAAATGAATGGTGAATGAGCGCTTCAACCTGTACCACATACGGTACCTATTCACTGTTAACGGATATTTGACTAGACTTCGACTTTGCTTGCTTGCTTACGGTTTAAGATTTGCTTCGTGGTTTTGATTAGTTGCTTGATTTTGTCTTTCTTACAACCACTGTTCAAACTTGGAATTCGATTTGCTTTGTGATTAGGTATTGTTGATAGAAGTATTTTGTTGGAAGTAATGGAAGAACATACTGTCGTCCCCATTATAGGTGACGGCGTCTGTTTGTTTCGTGCTCTTTCTATTTTAATGTACGGAACCCAAGAAAATGCTATGGTGGTGCATCCGCAAATTGTTAGATTTGTGGTAAATGATTGGCCTAGGTTTTCAGTAATGTCCCATAACAGAAATGGCGATAATTATTGAACAGCAAATGAATATTCAGCCGATATGTTAAAAAATGAAACTTACGGTGGACTTTGTGAATTGGTATCTGCAGGATTAATATTTCCGTTTCGGTTTGAAGTATATCGTAACGGTCTGCTATACACAGAGTCCGGAACAGATATCTGTCCATGAAGGCGATTACGATTTAGCCATGATTTATCGAATAGACATTTTGACGCCTATCTGCCTATTGTTGCGAAGAAAATTACACAGCGTCGCATAGAGGTACCTGTCGAAGAGCGTGATCCTTTTTCAGAGCTTGACCATTTAACTGTTACATCTTTTGTAAACAGCGAAATATCATCTCGTACCAGCGGAACAGATCAATCTGTATCGTCGACGTTAAAATATGAAAAAAAGAAAAATAAACGAAAGTCGAGATTTACTAATTACACAAGAAAAAGTCAATAAAAAGTGCACAAGAAAGATATAGGCAGAACAAGCCAGATTCAAATCGTAAAGCTGTGTCAGCTTATCAGAAAAAAATCCCGATGTACACAGGCAAGCTGTTGCAAATTACCAAACTGCGAATCCACAAGTGCATAGAGCAATTCAGTCACGGTATGAGGAAAACATTACACTGCGTTTATGGAAAAACAAGGTCCATTCCGCTATGGAGTATGACCCTGATATTGCTTATAGAACTGACAGCAGTGTAGCCTCGGGTTCTATGACATACCAGTGTCATTGGTGCAAACCGCTGAAATGGAAGGTTGAGACACCTGGTATGTGTTGCAGCGCTGTAAAAGTGGAACTTGATCGGTTGAAACAACTGCCTGAACCACTCTTTAGTTTGATTAATGATCTACACCCAGATCATGACGATTGTATGGGTAATATTCGTAAACATAATGCCTGTTTCCAGACAACTTCCTTTAGTGGTATACAGGTAATAGCAGATGGTTTTTCACCGACTTTTAAAGTACAAGGCCAAGTCTACCATCTAATTGGAAGTATATCAGAAGCCGAACATGACGCTCAGTACCTTCAAATATATTTTGTAGGAGAAGATGATCAAGAAGCAAGATTCGATGTTATAAATTTCTAACTTAAAGCCAAATTTAATCAAACAATTGCAGAATATGCTGCATCAAGTGAACCCGTATATAAAAGATCTGAAAAGTGCCATTGATAAAGCACCTCCTTCAGAGTCATACAAAGTTGTCATACATACTGATAAAAAACCACCAGAAGAACATAGAGGTAGGTACAATGCACCAACTACAAATGAAGTGGCTTTAGTGTTAGTGGATCAACAATTTGATCGAAGGGACATCATCCTCGAGAGCCGAAGTAATTCACTTCAGCGTATTAGTGAGATACCTTTAAGATACGTTTCCTTTCCGTAGTCCACCTCGCTGTTTATTTGGAAAATGGGCAAAGGGTTTATTTTAATCAGCCAAATCTGAGTGAAAGAGTGAATAGTCCTCCAACAACCACACTCCTATACTTTTTCATATAAACATAACATAAACACTCACGCCTATCACTCAGACGGGTAGGCAGAGACTATGAACTTCCATTTGGCACTATCCTGACACACCTCTCTTGCCTCCTCCACATCCATATACCTACGCATACACGCTCGTCGGTTAAGAGTACTCTTAATTTGACCCATTTTCAATATATCACCAATTCGGTCGATAAATTTTCACCTAGGGGGGACGCCCTAGGCGAAAATTTATCGACCAATTTTGCCGTTCACCTCTGCCACATAAATTTGCTTTGTCACTCTTCCCTCATTCATTTTTTCTACATGACCAAACGACCGAGGCATTCACTTCTTAATCCCAGTCACAACATCATCTTGCAAACCATACTCTTCTCTTATCACACAATTTCTCACTCTGTCATTCAGATTTATTCTACTCTCATGCTTCTTCTGCCACACCCAACTTTCACTACCATACATTAAAATAGGGAGTAACACAGCATTGTGAATTACCATACGTGCCTTTTTGGACACATTCTGACTTTCCACAACAGAGTATAGAGCCCCATTTACTTCATTTCCTGCGTTCACTCGTCGTTCTATATCCTTATCATATCTACCATCCCTGCTAAATACACATCCCAAATACACAAACTCATCTACTTTCTCGACCAACTCCCCTTCTATTCTTATTTCACATATCGTTTTACTTTTTTATCTTTCAAAAACCATAACTTTCGTCTTACTTGCGTTGACATTCAATCCCCTTTCTTTTAATGACCTGTTAATTAATGTAACCATCATTTGCAACTCGGCCACCGACGACGCAAAAATGACTTAATCATGGGCGTACAAAAGGCATTTGACGGTTAACTCACCCATTCTTAACCCGTATTCTTCAACTTTCAAATTTTCCAAACAACTGTCCATAAATAGGTTGAACAGCCACGGGGAAGCCACACAGCCCTGTCTGACCCCTTTATGGATGCCAAAGCAGTCCAAGTAGGCCCCGTTTATCCTGACACAAGCACTGGAGTCCCTATACAGAGACTTCAATGCCGTAAACCCAGCGCTCAACCCAAATGAGTTCAGTGTTTGCCATAACACATCCCTGTCCACTCTGTCATAAGCCTTTTCCAAGTCCAAGAACGCACAAAAAACCTTTTGGTTTTTGGCCACAAACTTCTCCGCAATCATGCGCATGAAAAAGAACTGATTTGTACATCCCATTCCTTTTCTAAATCCCGCTTGCACATCCCAAATTTTTCCATCAGTATCTTTCATAACTCTTTCAATTATTACCTTAGCATACAGTTTTCCCACAATGCTAAAAAGAATGATACCACGGTAGTTTTTACAGTCCTGCTGCGATCCTTTTCATTTATATAGTGGGACTATCACGGCTTTGTACCAGTCTCCGGTACCCTTAAGTTCCCAACACAAATTAAACAAGGCGTACAGCAGGTCTGCCACCACTCCTTTCAGCACTTAGCATTTCGAGTGATACTCTATCATATCCGGCTGCCTTACCTGCTTTTATGCTTTCCATTGCTTTCATTATGTCATCTATACTTATCTCCCTTCCTCTTTCCTCTTCTTTCCTATTCATTTCATTCAAACGTCTCTTCACTCATAAACACGCTTTCAAAGTATTTCTCCATCTCTTTAAACTCAAAACTTCATCATTCAAAATACAGCTATTCTCGTCTTGCAGCATTCAATCTAGGCTGTTTTGGCCCCTGGCAGTTCTCACGAGTTTCCAGAACAGTTTAATATTTGCCTGAAAGTTATCCGATATTCTTCTATCATTTTTATCCGTTCTTTCTTGCTTTTTCCTTTCAACTACTTCTTTTACTCTCATATTTAGACATCTAAAGACTGCCTTTTTCTTTCAATATCATCATTCATACCGCTGGAATAACTAGTCTTGGTTGCTAGTAAATCTATCCATGCTCTCTTCTTTGCTTCTACTTCCATCCGTACCTCATCATCTCACCATAAAGTGTTATTTTCCTTTCATTCGTTATCTTACTTACACCACATACTTTGGTAGCTGCATCCACCAAACCGTTCTTGATATTATACCACACAGTCTACAAGTCTAAATGATTCATACACAATTCATCCATATATTTTCTTTCAGTCTGCATTTGAACTTCTCTTTCGCACCTTCATCTTGTAACCTCTCTGTTCTTATACGCTGTAACGCAGTGGTAGACACAGATGTCTGATGCCGCCAACGTTTGAATAGACCATTAATTCGGTATAAGACCAAGTAATGATCCGTCCCCACGTTGGACCTCCGGTAAACCCTTGTATCTACCAATGCGCTCCTCATTCTTTCATCCACAATTATAAAATCTATCATGCTTCTATCACCACCTCTTTCCCATGTATACATGTGAATCTTCTTATGACAAAAGAAAGTGTTCGTCACAAAAATATTCTTTTCCACACATATGGTGAGGAGGTTTTCACCATTCTCATTTATGCTTTCATCACCAAACGTTTTTAAAATTCTTTCATAACCAAGCCTCTTCACTCCAACCCTTCCATTAAAATCTCCTAATATAACAATATTTTCATTAGCCTTGCATTTCATTAGCACCATCCTTACCATCTCCCAAAACTGCTCTCGGATATAAGTGGGCTTAGACATATCTGGGGCGTAAACGCCTAGAACAAACAACTTCTTTAAGCCCACTTTCATTCGTATCCATAGCAGTCTCGGGCTTATACATTCATACTCTTTCACACAATGACCCATTCTTTCTGAAAGGATGATACCGACTCCCTGGCATACCCGCTCGGTCTCGTCTACACTAGACCAGTACGCGGTATACATGCCATGTCTAGTGGCATCCTTTCCCATCCGTTTCGTCTCATTTACACATACTACATCTATTCCTCTATCATACATCATATCGATAAATATAATTAAGACTTAATATTGTACACCTGAAATAGGTAGACTATGGAGCACAAATGTACATAACATAATCTTAAGATCTTATTTAATTTTACCTGTAGTCATGCTATAAATATTTTTGATTTGATTTGATTTGATATGATCGCATACTTCATCCATCTTATCATTAATTGCTCCACAGCCAGACGGGCTTCCGCAATCCACTTTTCGTTCCTCCGGTAGACATAACGTGACAGGTGGCGAACCTCGTCGCCGGTTTACCTCCCGGAGATTCTTATTCCTCCTATCCTTTTTCGATTTGTGTAAAGTGGATAACTTTGCAAAAACATTGCTCTACCTAGAAGTACCTGCATACTACGTTTGGGATAAAAGAAAGTTCCAAAAGAAAGAGAGGAGCAAACGTTGAAGACTGGCCAGGGGTCAAAAAAGAGTACGTTCTGGGCAGGGTTTATACTGTGCATTCGAACAATACAGAATGCTATCACCTTCGCATGCTTCTTCATGACATCCGGGGCCCAATTTCGTTTGAAGCGTTAAAAACTGTAGATAGTCATGTATATTCCACGTTCCAATCAGCGTGAAAAGCTCTCGGCTTGCTTGAAGATCATCAGAATTTGTTCGCAGCAATGGAAGAGGCAGCACTTTGCCAATCACCGCAAATGATTCGGGATTTTTTTACGATTATTTAAGTGTTCTGCCAACTATCAGACTCTTTAAGCCTTTGGGAGAAATTCAAAGAATACCTATCTGAAGATTTTAAAAGGCAATTAGAAAGACAGGAGGTGTGGATGTAGAGCACGTAACAGATGTGTTATTTAACAAATGCCTTTCGGTAATAGAAGATGCCGTATTAGCGTTGGGTGGTCGGCTACTAAAAGAGTATGGGTTACCTCAGCCAAGCAAACAACAACAATTTGAAAATAGAGAGTTTCTTAAAGAGACAAGTTACGACTTAGCATAATTAGAAAACAGAGTTAAAAATAATGAAGGATCACTGAATGACGAACAAAAAGCAGTTTACAATCAAATTAACACATAAATTGAACCAAATGAGGGTGGAATATTCTTTTTAGATGCTCCCGGTGGAACAGGTAAAACATTTCTCATAAATTAGCTATTAACAAAAGTAAGAAGTACTCGCGGAATTGCTTTGGCTGTTACTTCTTCTGGGATCGCAGCTACACTGCTCGAGTGTGGACAAACTGATCATGCTACCTTCAAGTTACCACTCCATTTAACAACAGCTGATACTCCCATTTGTAATATATTGAAACAAAGTAATTTTGCTGAAGTATTAAAACATACGGAAACGATAGTGTGGGATGAAATAACCATGGCCCATAAGGGTGGCGTAGAGGCTTTAAACAGAACTCTACAAGATATAAAATAAGAAGTTAATGGGTGGTGTAACGGTTTTGCTGGCTGGAGATTTTAGACAGACTCTACTAGTAATGCCAAAAGGAACTAGAGCAGATGAAGTTAAGGCGTGTCTTAAGAGATCCACTTTATGGCCTCTTATTAAAATCCTCAAGCTCTCATAAAATATCCAGGTACACTTAGGAGAAAAAGATTCTACTGGTGGATTTGCGAATGTCCAATGTGAAATCGGCAACAGTGATTACCCGATAAATGACGGAATGATAAACATACCTGATAATTTGTGCACAGTTGTATTTATCTAATACTATCCAAAATTTACCCAGATATTGCTCATATCCACGATAAGCCAATGGAATGGCTGTGTGAACGTGCCGAAAAACGACCAAGCAGCAGCAATTAACGATATACTGTTAACGTCTTTTGAGGGGGAAGAAATGGTGTACACGTCAATAGACTCTGTGGTCAACACAGATGTCTCAATTAACTGCCCTGTCGAATTTCTTAATTCACTGAAACCATCGGGTCTTTCACATCATAAGCTTATTCTGCGCGTGGGCACTCCTGTTATGTTGTTGCGAAATTTAAAACCTCCTCAACTGTGCAACGGAACCAGACTAAAATTAAAAGCGTTACATCGCAATGTACTGGAAGCCACAATTATAACTGGATGTGCGCAAGGGGAAACTCTATTTGTACCAAAAATTCGCTTGATCGCGAATGATCTTCCCTTTGAATTCAAACGAATACAGTTTCCCCTCGAAGTATGCTTTGCAATGACCATAAACAAATCACAAGGGCAGACATTAAAATTTGCGGGTATAGACTTGAGAGAAAATTGTTTTTCACACGGGCAATTCTATGTAGCTTGTTCACGCGTAAGCTCGCCCAGTAGTCTGATAATTTTGGCACACAGTAATAGATTAGCAAAAAATGTGGTGTATAAAGAAATTTTATAGTTTACTAGCTTTTGCCCGCGACATCCAGTTATAATTGTGGCTTGTACCAGCAGACTCTTTTTCACACATGGGCGTGATATAATCGAATTCCACGCGGACGAAGTCGCGGGCAAAAGCTAGTTTAATATTAATCGGTATAATATGAAATCGTGGATTGTCAAGAAAGGTTTCGATTTATTTGATAGTAAATTTGTAATTTTCCACCGACTTCAAAAAAAAGGAGGAGGTTCTCAATTCGTCGGAATCTTTTTTTATGTATTTTCACCGATTAATCGAAGACGCCTGAGCCGATTTGAAAAATTATTTTTGTTTCAAAGGGTATATTTTCCTGATGGTCCCATTTAAATTTTATCGAAATCGTTCGAGCGGTTTTAAAAAAAATCAACAATAAATTATATTTATATTGAATTCGGTTGAACAAAATTTTAATTTTACCACTTGTTTATTTCTTTATTTCAACATTTAAAAGTTATATTAGCCATTTTAAAGCACCGCACTTATAGGAGGCCAAGATAATAGGAAACACTTTATACTAAACTAGCTATCCCCGCGGTATCACCTGCGTATATCACGCTCTGAGCCACACGACATGACACCTCGCTTATTCTCTTTTTTCTCATCGGGTGGCTAGGCTTAGATCGCCCGCCGAGCCGAGTGTTGAATTATTTTAGTTTTTCATCATCCCTTAAATTTAGCTTCCAAATAACATGCTATAAAGAGCCAAGTTTCTCTTCATAAAATTGTCTTGATGATGAAGGATTTATATGCTAGCGCACATAAATCATTTTTTAATTTTCAATATTTTTTGTCATAAATTACCTTATTGTCGCTTATGCATAAGAAATAGGACTATTGTATCGCGGATTTTTTTTAGATGAAGGACAGGTCTATATTTTTGTAGAACATAGTAATTATGTATTACTAATCATTACGCCAGTGCACGCGGATTAAACAGTTCCGGAGCGCTTTTTCCGACTCGCTTAACAAAAAACAATATTTAAGGCTAGCTGAGAGGTGTAGCCTTATTCTAAATAGCCTATACTATTCCTCGTGAATCTGGCAATTATATACAAAAAGAATTTATCAAATCGGACTGGTAGTTTCAGAGATTGTCGTATTTAAACAAACAAAAAACCTATTTCACTTTATTATATCAAAATATTGATTCTATCTCATCCTCTTCTATAGACTTATATATTTTTTATCTCTTTTTAGTGTCACTTTTTCGTTTCATTTCTTTCAAATCACAGCGATGCGAAAAAAGTTTTCACTTCAAAAACCAGTTTAATTGTAAAATTCTCTCCTTTTATGAAGTTAGCTGAAAATAAATAGATAATATGGAATCTACACACATTTAAGTAACAGTTATTAATTGAATTGGTAGTGGTTATTTTATTAGCTGCAATAATCGGATTAACGCTTGAAAAAATTGGAGGTGATTTTCTCGTAAAAAATGTTCAAAGATGTTTTAAAAATCCCGAATCTAAAATATATAAACTGGAAAAGATTATTAAATACTAACTAACTCATCCTGTTAACTGTTATGTCAAAACGTTAATCGTTAACTGGGGATTTCTCTTGTATCGTGCAGTAAAATATCCTCTCTCTACATACACCATGTATGCTATAAATTTAAAGGAGAGCATTTTGCACCCTGAACTATCACGGGTCTTTAATTATTTAAATAAATATTTTAAAACTATATCTTTGAAATCAAAAACTTCGAAAACGAATATAAAATTCACTTATTCATATTTAAGATTATGTCTTCAAAACGCTGCTTAAACAGGTTTCTGGCTTTAATGATTCCAATTGGACCCCTCAATTACTTCGGTTTCTGCATTTCTTTGAAAATGAGTAGATATCGGATCCGAATTTCATTTCAAAGATGTAATTAAAAAATCTGGAATGGATGCATAAATCTAAAAAATATTTATGGCTAACTTTTTATTTATGTATACTTTCCATCAGATACTTTGTTAAAACTTAACTGGCTTTGTAATAACTTCATTTAAACATTAATTATGTATTATTATAGCTGTATGTTTTCCTTAAATAAAGAATAAAAGTATTGCGTAACAAGCACATACAAAATTGAGTTGACAACAAAACAAACATTTTTTTTACGTATAAATGACAAATTAACTTGCAGTCAATTTGATGGAAACTAGCTAGTGCTGTTAAAGGACACCTGCAGCTAACTTCAAGCAAAAATAAAACTGCAAAAGCTGTCACTAATGTTTTTTTTTCTTTTATAAGGTTCACCTCAATACCTTTACTTACACAAACTGCGCACGGACAAACAACTATACCTGGAACAATTATTTCTAGGTCATATTTACACATTTTCCATCCGAGATTTGAACCCATACCCACAGTGCCGCTGCAAAATCTACTTTGTTTCCCAGTTGTCAATTTAGGTTCCCTAAAACAAAAAGTCTATGCCTACCCTAAAAAGAATCATTTTTTATTTAATTGAAACCGTAATCCAAAAAATGATTCGGTTAGAATGAGATGAATGAATAGTATTCGTCCTGGGAATATAGGTAGGTATATTAATCCTGTAAATGCCTAGAGTATGATTGCACGTTGATTATAATACAACACAAGACCAAAACACACAGTTTAATCTTCATAATATGATTGTACTGTAATATTCAGACAGTCTGGCGTAAGCTAATGCATAATTTATCTACATTATCACGTCGTGTCTATCACGTCAGTCAGACAAAATGCACGATGACTTTAAAATTTCGGTACAGAAGTATATCAAGGGTTATGCCCGAACGTCGCAGTTATGCTGCCTAGTAGCGGGGAATCTTATTATGTTAATAAAATATCAACCCTTTTTACATTTTAAATGAAGGGACGTCTTACGTCAACATAATTTTTTTAAATGTTTTATAAATGATTAATCAGCTTTTAAGGGCACAAAAACACACACGTATTGTAACTTGATACACGTCATTACAGGACAATACCAAAATAGATTAAGTATGCAAACTAAAAGCAACACTGCTTAACACGATATATATAGTATCTGATAGAGAGTAACTGATCAGATGAACCGCAGAACACTTTTTTTGCTTGTTCTAGCGGAATGACCACAGAGAACAGAAACGCAAAAATTAAAATAACCGTTTTATTGACTAATGGAAACACCTAAATGTTAATGATCTACTGCTAGATATGGACCTCTCCTGTTGCAGGGGACATTTGCCTTAATCGTCACGGCATTGACAGTCGGATTAACAATCGCAGTACCAGACGTATTGCACCTTTAATACTGTGGGCCATAAATGGTCTGGGTATTTAACGTTTGGCGTAAGCGGGATGGTATACCATCATCTATCGGAAGTACAATTTTTCTAAAATTTCCCATAGTCGCTTTTTACGACACCCACGAGACGAAGTGGGTTGTAGGATTACATTACGCCGTTTTTTTATTGCTCTCTCGCTCTAAAATAAAACCATAGTGAATATACTTTTGATAAAAAAATCAACAAAACAGTTTATCCAAGGTGGCTCAACTGTATAATATTATATCATGTAATTAAAATTCAATGTAATTGAAGCTTTGTTAAAAAATCGAGAATTTAGCTAATTAAACAATATAAATGTTAGTAAAACTTGATTAATGAATATCTTTAACGAATGGCGAAATAAATGACAACAATAACTTACAGAGATAAAACACCCAGCCGGTGAAGAGTCCGTAGAGGAAGAAGCATCGATGAAACATATTGTATCGTGACTACTAATTCGTCATCTAAGTAGTACAAATTAGACAAAGGTCATGTATAAAGTCCATATTACAACTATGCCGGTAGTTGTTGGGAACACTACGCTCGCAGTAGTGTTGACGAGTATATTTCGTTGTTGTTCGGAAGATAGCGACATAATTATCTTCTCGTCACGTATTCCTCAAAACTTGAAAACAAAAAGGCACAATTAGTGCGTGTTGCCAGTGAATACATATCTTCTCTGTATTCTTAGATTTGTTCTCTTATTGTTTGATTGTCTGTTAAGTCTCTGGATTCATTAGGATTGGACACATAAATATTATGTATTGTGATTTTGATTATAAATAATTGAGAAAATCTCACCTGCTGACTATGGAAACGTTTGTAATTACATCGAACTATCATCATAATCATCATCATCATTGCAGCCCTTCACAAGTCCACTGCTGAACATAGGGCTCCCACAAGGAATGCCACAAAGCACGGTCCCGAGCCACCTGCATCCATTGACTTCCTGCATGTCTTACCAGCTTGTCACTCCATCTAGTGGGGACGCCCTACACTTCGCTTGTCGGTACAGGCTGCCACTCGAGAACCTTTCTTCCCCATCGGTTGTCGGTTCTTCGAGCTATATGGCCGGCCCATTGCCACATCAGCATACTAATTCTTTGGGCTATGTCGGTCACTCTGGTTCTACTGCGGATATCTCGTTTTTAAGTCTATCACACAGAGAGACGCCGAGCTCTGCATAGCTCGCTGAGCGACTTTGAGCTTCCTCATACGGCCAGCAGTGAAGGACCACGTCTCAGATCCATAGGTCATAACTGGCATCACGCACTGGTTGTTTAATCTAGTTTAAGGTTTTAAGGTATGTCTGACGAAGATGTGTCGTAATCTCCCGAAGGCTGCCCAGCCAAGTTGAATCCGTCGATTGACCTCTCGGTCAAAGTTGGACTTATCTAGTCGGACTAGTTGTCCCAGGTAAACATATTCGTCAACAACTTCGAGCTTAGTGCTCCCAACAACTACCGACATAGGTGTGAAATGGACGTTAAACATGATTTTTGTTTTGTCCATGTTCATCTTAAGACCTATCCGTTGGGAGACACTATTGAGTCATTGAGCTTAGTGCTTAGGTCTTCAGCGTTTCTGCCATATGCACTATATCGTCGGCAAATCGAAGGTGAGTTATGTACTCGCCATTGACGTTAATACCGTATCCTTTCAGTCCACTAGCTTGAAAACGTCTTCCAACGCAGCGGTGAAGAGTTTCGGGGATATTACGTCACCCTGTCTTACACCTCTGCAGTTGGATAGGTTTCGTACTCTGGTTATGTACTCGGATAGCCATTGTAGCCCTACGGTACAAGCACTTCAGCACTTCGATATACCGACAGTCCACTTGGCACCGCTGAAGGACTGCATCACCGCGCAAATTTCGACGGAATCAAAGGCTTTCCCATAGTCCACATACGCAAGACAAAGTGGCAGATTGTGCTCTTCGGTCTTCTGTACAATTTGCCGAAGGGTATGTATGTGGTGCTAAAGCCTTTTCGGAAACCGGCTTGTTCGGGAGGCTGGAAGTCGTCGAGTCTGCGTGCGGGCGACTCGTTATGACTCTTGAAAAAGCACGTAGACGCGGCTCAGAAGGAAATCGGTCTGAGGCGTTCAAGAGCGTTGTCGCCTTTCTTGAAGAACAAGACCACCACCTTCTGCTCCGCCTCCGGAGTAGTGCCACCATGAAGGACTTCAGTACCGGTTTTCCACTCGCTTTCAGAAGCTCCGCTGTAATTCCATCCTCGCCCGGGGACTTGCCGTTTTTAAGGTGCTGGAGAGCCCTTCTAATCTCGCCCAGACTGACGTCCGGGATATCATCGGAACATCGAACTATGATCATACCTAATTTTAGCGAATCAATACTCTTTGAACTTGATTTTAATAAGCGATGTATAATCCAAATTTAGTTTAAAATTGTTCAATTTTTACATAAAAAAACATAACATATAAAAAGAAATTTAAGGTATATTTATTATAAAAATCAATCAATGTAAATATGAAAAAATCATGTTTATTCATTTAAAATATGGTAAAATATCTACTCGAAAATTTATTTATTTATCATATCTGATTTTTTTGGACAGTAATAAAAGTAATATAAAACAATAAGTGAATAAAAGTAAATATAGAAAGTAAGTGCTTAAAACGTAACTTAATTTATAAAAAGTATTATTTATTAGTAGTAGTAGTAAGTATAGTAATAAAAATATTTAAAAAATCAATACAATCGTAAAGTATCTGATAATTAATATCAATTAAATCTTATATTACATTTAATACATAACTTTATAGAAATTCAACATTTAAAATATCAAATTAATGAAGTTTTAAATAAAAGAAAAAATCACACTGGTGCGATGTTACCTCTAATCTTCTTCTTTATTCTTTTCGGCTTGATCTTCTTGGCTAAGGCTCACTGGGCTGCAATTTTTCCTATATTTTTTTTGTAAATTTGTCGTGTAACGTTGGAATGGTGTCAATGAGTGAATATGTGTTGTTATGTCTAGGACTTAAATTAGACTATTCTTGTTCTAAGCCTAACTCTTATATATAATTATGTCGTGTGGGCTACAACACTACATTACAGGCGGTGTAACAATCTCGTCAAAGCTTACCAAGCGTGACGATTAAGGCAAACCCTTCCTAAAATGGGAGAAGCCATGTCCAGCAGTTATTTTATACAGGTAAATAAATTAAAGGTGATGATTATGAATAATAAGAAGAATAAAGCAAGCTTTCAACAGATTTTTTTAAATAAAAGCTCGAGAAAAAGTTTCAAACGTTTCTCAGAAGTAAATATATAACTGTTTGCAGTTATATATTTACTTTAACTTAAACTTTTTACTTTTATCTCAATTCTACAGGAGACACCTAGTTAATTTTAGTTCGAAAAAATGTTCTGGCCATCGTTACTTTATAGAACATACAAAAAAAATATTTTTCATTTGTGGGGAATAAAGACATTCAGGCTTATATATTATAATGCTAATAATTATTCAAGCTTAGATTCAAAAAATGATTTAGCTGATGGCTAGGTGTCTTCAAGAAATGGAATGGAAATTTATTTAAGGACAGAATTAGTATTTTTATATTTAAAATTTAATGGCTTAATTTTCAAATACAGGAATTCTATTTCGGTAAGATTTTATCTAAATCTTGTAACCGTTTACATTTAGTTTCATATTTTTATAAATTAAGAAAATCAATTGTTCTTTTCAGCCGGTCAGAATTTCTTGATTAATTGCTTTTTGTACTTCTTATTAAATTTTACCTTAAATTTAATATTCAATTGATACCTGAAATTCACATCAAAATAAAACTCATTAAGGAGCTAGTTCTGATAGACCTCGTACTTGTCCTGAATAAGACGACTTCCACTGTTGAAAGGAAGTAGTTCTCCACAATGAGATCGGTAGAAATTAAATATATTTGAAGCAATATTATAAATTAATTAATAACTCAATAACTATTAGAAATTTTGGATTAATATGGTAGTTTATCATAGTTTAGGGACTAAAATATAATATATTTTGAGAAGATAGCTGTTAGTTTAATAACTCTTATATGGCACTGGCTGGCGAGGCTGGGCTAAAACTAATAAACATTTATATTCCGAGTGTTGATGTACATAATATTGTAGTTTAATCATCTTCATTAACCTTCGACTGTTGACGAGGGGTCTCACAGACCTTTCGCACTTGGTGATTTCCTAAAATAACATATTTACCCCTTGCGGGTGGGCGTCTCAGTAGCTTCTAGATCTAGTATAGTCACCAAATGCTCGATGAAGGAGGCGGTTGTTTCGTCCAGTGCCATAAACGTAAGTTACACGTATTTAAAAATTAGACGGGGTCTGTGAGACCCCACGTCCATATTTCCTTAAGAAACAATATTATACCACTTTTACTTTTGTTTTAGATTTTTGTTGTTTAAAATGGTCAAAAATAGTCAACCAAGTTCTTCCGGGTCAATACGACCATTAGAACAAAAAAGTGCAGTAAAAATACCGACAAAAATATTGCGTTTAGATGATCCGTCTTCTGGTGATATTTCGAATTCTTGACTTGAGTGGTATCAATGCTAGAATATTATATGCTCTACATCAAAACAGGGGAATCGAGGTATCTTTATAAAGAAATTAGCTCGTTCTCTAGTAGGCCCGCATATGCAAAGACATTATATCTCGATCAAAACATTACCAAGAAACACCATAAAGTGCGTTTTAGGTGGTGACACGCCCCCAAATGATACCCAAGCTGAAGAAGGAGAACAAGGGAAGAGAAAACCTTGTAACCTATGCCGTATTGTAATCAAGACTCCACACACAAAGACTGCCTACAAATGTGTAGCATGCAAAAATTTAACCTCAAACCCATGCCAATAATTATAGGGTAATTGACCCTCTGTCAGTTTTTTTTCGTTTGCAATTGAGAATGAACATTGTTGTTTTTTAATTGAAAATTTATTAAATTTTAAGAGAAAAATATAATTACCTTGATTTTTAAAATAAATAATTAGTTAATAGAATTTTAAGTGATCTCAGTGCCAATTAAGACTGAAAAGTGCCTTTTCTTAATTTTTTTTATAATTATTTCTATTTTGTAATAAATGTTTCTCATATCTATTTAAAATCCTGTTATTTATAATCCACGCATCCATTCTAAATTCTTTTCCATTTATTTATTTGCTCAATTAATATCAAATGATCCTTAATAATGTATGATTCTCTTATATAGGACAAACTAAAGATCAATAAAACCCGCGTTAAAGAACACATAGCTGATGTGAAGAATCGACGCTTCGGGAAGTCTGCGGTCTGTGAACATGTACAGGATCGCCCCCGTCACTACATCACATTTGATAGACCTCAAATCCTCGCTAAAGAACACCAATTCCTTCCAGGAATGATTCGCAAGGCTATCGAAATTAAAATACATCTTAATTTCAATAGAGAAGATGGTTGGGTGCTACCATCTGCTTGGAATCCTATAATTAATAAAATCAAATCCCAACCCACATACAACTGCAAGACTTCAAGATACTGTAAGTTCATACTGCGTAGATCGGAACAAAATTAATAATTTTAATCTGAGGTAACCGTGGTTAACTATGACATTGGGACGTCAAATACCTCAGTCCCCGTGACCATGGGTGCTTTAAAGTACTCGAAACGTCGGGAATATAAAATAAGTTAATATACGCGATGGAATCCGTAAAACTAGTTTTATTTAAATGTGTAGTGTTCGCGTAAATATAAGAAATCATTATAAGGTCCATAGTTAAAGGTTAAAAGAAATCGAATAGATAAAAGGATGTAGAATAAGTGTGAAGAACGAGCACAAACTCCACCTAAAGTTAAGTGGATATGGCCCATAGACAACATATACTTTTATCCTCGATTGAGAATCAAAATACTTGTGCGTGCGTGCGTGCGATTTCAGTTAAAAGGGTCTCCGGTTCTCTACACTCACCATACGAATCACACCAGCATTTTAAGTTTACTCTTACATACCTTTAATTTGTCCCTTAATGTAGGAACAGAAAACACTCCGACCACCAATATTAAGCTTATTTTGTGTTTGTCACACTCCCTTCCCAATCCGGGCAAGAATTGAGTATTTTTATTGTATGTATACCATATCTAGTCACCACTTTTTGTCTATCTTGATACTGTTTTTTTAATACTAACAAAACGTGCTAAAAATATGAATAGTGTTTATTATATATTATTAAATTTATTATTCATACATAATTCATACTTATTATATAAATATGAATTACTGTTACAGAACAGTGTTTCAAAAAAAACTTTACTGTCCCTTTTTGCTAAACTTTTTGCTTGCCTTGTTTTTTAAATATAAATTAAGTAATTTGTTTCTTAGAAACGGTTGTAATGATTTGTACTTAGATTTAAAGTCTTACTTTCCAAATTTATCTAAATTTGTTTCATGTCAAAGAAAAATCCTTTGACGCCAAGCAAAGCTCGGTCGCCCAAGTACCGACTTAACGAAAGTATAAATATTAATTTCCTTATCTTTTTGTTAAGTAGGTATAATTCTTTGTTTGTCCTCCGGAAATAAATATTTTATATAGTCACATAGATGTGCACGTACCGCGGTAATTGTGGCGTATCACGTTAAATCTATCTCTTTCTAGTTCTGCCGACGCGCAACGATGGTCTTAAATAACAATTCTAATCTACAGATATATCTTTTAATGTAATATAAATTTCGTGGCTTAATATCTAATTTAAATTTCGTGAAATATACGAGTAGATATAAATGGATTGATTTTGGTATGGTAATTAATGGATTGGTGGTGGTTTTAAAAAACGGGAGCATTTTTATCATCGTCGTCATCGTTAGAGCCTCTCCCCAGGATTGCCACAAAACACGGCCCTGAGCCATCTGCATCCATCGACTTCCTGCATGTCTTACAAGATCGTCAGTCTATCTAGTGGGAGGTATCCCTTCACTTCATTTGCCGGTAAGAGGTTGCCACAAAATAATCTTTCTTATCCATCGGTTGTCGGTTCTTCAAGGTGTATGGCTGGCCCAATGTTTCAGCTTACTGATGTATAGAGCTTTGTCACATAATCTGTATACAGCGAGAAAGGCCTAAGTCCTGCAATAGACCTTTACGTGCTGATGAATTAGAAAGAAATAAATCTAAAAAAATGGAAGAATAATTCATAAAATCTCGAGGAATTAATTTCACTTTATGTTACTTTTCATCATTTGGCATATAAAAAGTAGTATAAAGTTCTTTATCAAATATTAAACATTATTATAACTTTCTATGTTCTTGTTAGAAAGTATTTGAATCCATCATCTATTTTTGGGCTTTGTTAATTTGTTTCATTTGTAAAATATTAATTTATAAATAGACTTCTTATAGATTCTTTAATATTTATTATAATTAGAATAGATTCTTTTCCAAATATTTTATTAGCAACTTTGTAAACCGATCAAACACAATACAAATACTTAATGGAGTTTGAACAGAAAAAAAATTATTATATAGATTAGATGCTTAGTTTTAATTGTATTAGAATTACGTAAAATTCCATGTGAGTGAGTCTAAATGATTGACTGTCAAATCAAATGACTGAATGAATGATTAATCGGCTAAGGGGCTAACTCAGACGGACCTACCAGCTACATATCTAAACTACCAAAAGTAGCTGTAGCACTTTTCCCTCATGTTATTCTTAGTTTGGCTTGGCTTTCAATGGCTCCAACCAGCTTGTGCAGTCACCCCTTGCTTTCAAAAATATACGAAGCACTAAAATGTATGAAACAAACGAAATCCCTGATATTGGGTCCCTAGTCAACTCACGACTTTTCGTAAATCTGAAATTAGAAAAGTATTTTAACCGTATTTAACTTTAATGTGTACCAATAAAAAAAAACCTATCCAAAAGTTTTATTTTAGACATTGATTCATATAGATTAGGAATACAAAGGATCTTCTAATACTATATTATATTATAATTTTTGCGAAAGAATTCATGTTATTAAAAAGTACAACGTGGCACTCTAATTCGGGGAAATCCCTAAGCGCCAGGCGCGGGACATGTGTTGTGTCACCCCGGCCGCGGGCCTCCCGCTATACTTGGACACCCTTTTTTTAAATAAATTTTGTTAAATTCAGTGTTTTCTCATTGAAATATTACATACCGATGAAAGGAAATATCATTGTTCTTCTTAATTTGCTTCTTTGAATCGTTTTTACAGCTTGGCACTGCACATTTCACCATGAAACTAAAAATTCAAATAAATATCGCGCATCAATTAACGCGCTTGACCTTTCGTGACTAATAACGTCACCCTTGCCATTTTCAGACTGTTCATATAATGGGTCGGCTCGACCGGGTTAGGACCACGCTCTCACAGGATACCAGCGCAAAATAGCACCTTAATGCTGCTGTGTTTCGTATGGTGAAAGTAGAGAACCCGGAGACCCTTTTTACTAGAAACTAGGCATTCCATATTAGTCCTCAGGGGTGACAACGCATCTACGTTTTGATTCTTAATTGAGGATAAATGTAGATGTCTATGGGCTTACAGCATCCACTTACCATCAGGTTGACCGTGTGCTCGTTTGTCATCCATATTCTATTAAAAAAAAAACAGTTCACATTCGCTAACATGCGTTCTATAGCTTGCTTATAAATAGTTTAAGATCATTATGCATCTATATGTGTGTGAAATTTATAGTTTTTTGTTTTAATTGTTATGTGTGAGTTCCGTAGTGACAGACGATTGTTTTTGTATGCGCAGATTTTCCCCGCAAAAAATCGCAGACAGTTTTGTATCGGAGAAAAACGGTATGGCTACTCCCCTTCGGTCAGCCGGTTGTCTGTGTTGCTCTATGATCCTACTCTATAGATTGCATCGACTATCAATATTACCAAAAGATGGAACAATCAAAAATTTCCATTCCAAAATATTCAGACGGGTGGCAGGAGCATAACGTTATAGAAATATTCCAAGAATATGATGAACACGTGGATTTGTGTTTAGAGCTGGATACCACAACATGGACGTATTCACTACCATCCTGTATTCGAATTCCTGACGCATCAGATTCGTATATAAAACGTTTATGTTAAAAATGTTAGTATTCGTGTCAGGTTGTGCATTGAATATCCCCATGTATATAACACTGCGTCTTAACTACCCGAATGACTTTTCAAGTTAGTTTGCCTACAAGTGAGTTGCTTACTAGTACAATGCACACTCCAGAACTTTTCCCCTGTCGCTTTTCGGTTCTTCTGTCAGCCCTTTTTCTTCTGCAGCAAGCTATATACGATATCTATGCTGCTATTACATTGGGCTATGTTGGTTACTCCAGTTACATTGTAGATATAATTATTATTACGAAGTCCCACGCAGAATAAGTCTGAGCATAGTCCTTTCCATAGCTCTTTGAGTGACCTTGAGATTTCTCATACGGCCTGTAGTGAAGGACCTCGTGTCAGATGGATATGTATTCACTGGCAACACGCACTAATTGTGCACTCTTGATTTCATGTTTTGAGGAATACGTGACGAGAAGATATTTATGTCGCTATCTCCCGAACAACAACGAAACATACTCGTCAACACTACTACGAGCGTAGTGTTCCCAACAACTACCAGCATAGTTGTGACATTGACTTTATACATGACCATTGTCTACTTTGTACTACTTAGATGGCGAATTAGTAATCGCGATTCAATATCTTTCATCGATGCTTCTTCCTCTACGGACTCTTCACCGGCTGGGTGTTTTATCTCTGAAAGTTATTATTGTCATTTTTTAGCCATTTGTTAAAGATATCATCATTCATCAAGTTTTATTAACATTTATTTTGTTCAATTAGTTAAATTCTCGATTATTTACAAAGCTTCAATTACATTGAATTTTAATTACACGATATATACAGTTGAGCCACCTTGGATAAACTGTTTTGCTGATTTTTTATCAGAAGTATATTCACTATGGTGCCATTTAATTTTCAACCATATATAACGATGATTTAAGTTGATGCAATTATTTTTAATAATACAATAATATAAATATTTAGGTATAAGCTTATAGGCCTATGTTCAGGAGTTGACTTGTTAAGGGCTGTACATAATGAATAAATGAATGAAAAAAAAAATACAATTATAATTAACTAAGGCTTTAAACGGAAAATATATTTTAAACATTATTTTTCTGAGTGTATGTCATCAAGACGACTCAATATTTTAAAAGGAACCGCTCTTGTTTTCAGTTCTTTCCAGATACTTTAGGCTACGAGAAACGTTCCATAGAACCTCTGCGTATATTCCCTCGTAGCACGACCGTCATAAAAAGAACCATATGCACTCCATTAGTATCTGTAGACTCTTTCAATGACAGCGGGAAACAGTTGTAGTTAAATATTATTATAAAGCTCGTGAATATCAGACGTGTTTTTTATGTTTGTATTGTGCTTTAAATCTTCACCAGGACCAATGTTGCAGATGTCTCGGTGTTCTGAGCTTGTGATTTTTTAGGGTTCCGTGTCAAAATTTGTAAAACTGTACCGTAATATAACCGATAAGAAATCGTTAAAATTATTTGTAGAATAATTTTTAATTTTGCGAAGAAATACAGCTCAATTACGGATATAAAATTATATAATATATTTAAATTGATTATGAGTGTTAATTTCAGAAGGATAAATTTGTTTATGGATAAAAATCAAGAGTTTCATTTAGGGTTCTAAAGGCAAACTCATTGAACCCTCGAAGTTCAGAAGTTGTATTCAGAATCTACACGTTAAGTCATATTCCTTTAAAATTTTCTCAAAACTTATTATTTGTAACTATAATTTATAATAATAATCATACTTTCTGCTTTATACTACGTACTGTTCATTACTTTCACTCTCCCATACCTGAAAGACTACTTTGATTTCGTTTCTTTCTCTCAATATTGTATAATCTTTGTTTCATTAAAAATATTTCTCTTCTTACTCTAGTGCATTCTTTTAAAAATTGTTTTACATTACAATAGTACTTTGTGGCAGTCATTACATTTTTTTTAAATGAGGGTGACAAACGAGCACACAGTCTACCCGATGGTAGACTGTGTGCTGAATGCTAATCTTATAGACATTGCTCCTCCTCCTCAATCAAGTAATTGGAACCCCTGAGGACTAAGATGGAGTACCTAGTTCCCAGTAAAAAGGGTTTCCAGTTCTCAAAACTCACCATACACAGCATTGAGCTGCAATTTAGCGCTGGTATCCTGTGAGAATGTGGTCCTACCCCGGTCGAGCCGACCCATTATATGAACAGTCTCAAAATGGCAAGGGCGACGTTATTAGTCACGAAAGGTCACGCGTTAATTGTTGTGCGATATTTTTGAATTTTAACATTAGTTGTTTGACACACAGCAACATAGCATTAAGCTGCTGTATTACATTAGTATTCTGTGAGAGCGAGATTCTTCCCAGTCAAACCGACCCATTCGTACTACAACCATAATATAGCTACAAAGTGGCTCTACCACAAAATTTATATTCACAATCAAAATACTAAATCCATTTCTCCTTTAAAAAATCCTCAAAGAGTTATTTCCCATTATAGTAACTTATTTTACCTACTTTTCTATTAATTTATATTCAATTAACTACTTTTATATTTCTTTTCTATTGTGAAAGCGTAAAATGAAGTAAGCATTTCTTTTTTCATTAATTTTCATGAAGAAATTCGTTCATTTAACAACAGTCCCTCTGCGTAAAATATTGTTGTTATTGGAAAAAATAGCTTTCTGAGCGACAATACCAGCTAAACTACCTATTTTAATATGTTTTGGTGTACAAAAAAGATTATTAATTTATTGATCAAAAGTGATTGTTAACAGATAGTAGTTTATGAAAGCATTTACAAATTATGGCTAATAAGATATTAAGCGTGTCTTTTAAGTTAAAACACTTATACAAAAATTCCTTAAAAGATTTTAATATTCCATAGTAAAGTTAATTATTGAAAGTTACATTATCATCGAGTTTCACAAATCGAATTCGGAAGTAATTCCACAAAGACAAAGAAAAAGTTACTGCAATTGCAAATCCCTAACGGTCTCATTAAGAACTGCGGCATTAAGGCTATGATTTCTGACTTAATTATCCCCGAGATGTATCTGGGTGTTCCGAATCCGAAATATATTTTTTGAAGTATAGTCTTTATATATATTTACTATCATAAAATGAAATCATTACTGTATTTATAGTGTAATAATTAAATATTATTCAATTAAAGAAACGATTTCAAAACAAACAATTAAGAATTTTTATAGATTCGAAGCAGTTAACAGAGTCGCAGCAAATAAAATTTATGTTTTAACACACCAACGAATATCTTTGAAATTTATGTTTAACACACCAACGAATATTTTTGAAATTCATGTTAATCAATTTGATTCATAATATTATTTAACATTTTTACATTTTACTTCTATGTTAAAAAAATAACAACATCGTATCACGTCTATTCACGTATTATGATTGCTTATTGGAATTATTATTCTTTTACTATTTAAGCAAGAAGTGTTAACAACATAGCATACTGTTATGTTAATAGAATACGGAACTTTCTATAGTGGATAAAATATACGATTTTCTTTTTGAAGTTAAAACTTCTGTAGAATCGTTGTAATTTGAAATTCGATGAAACAAAAAAGCGATACTAAAAAAAAGACAAACATAAACATCTATAGGATTAAGCCTGCGAGAGAATAAGGTAGAATACAGTATACAGTGTTTCCTACTGTCCCGTTTTTTGGGTTTCACTTCTACCGCGTGTGAACTTGTAACTTTCCCCCCCCCCACTCAAATACTTTATTTTTGTTTATTTCATTAGAATTAGAATTTAAGATATGTATAATTTACGTGACCAGTATATTATTCATATATTGATCTTTCTAAAGGTTTAAATATAGGCCGTTTAATAACTTTATGGCGTGACCGTCTTAGTTAGAACCCTTATTTACGTTGTGTTTGTTTAGTAACTTAGTTCTTTTAGGTGTCTTTTGGAAGAATGAATATTCACGAGAGCAATCGAAAGCTGTTGGTAGTGTCTTATAAGCTAAAGAACCCGTTCATGAAGACAGGGCTCAAAAAACTTTAAGAACCATAAATCGTCCCTATTCCACTTGTATCAGGTTCACAGCAGTCAATTCCTTATTAATTAATCCCTTTCGGCTTGGAAAAGGCTCACAATAATTATATAAAATACCAGATACAAGGGCTTCGCTCTCCCACATTTAAAAATGTGTAGAAGACACACAGCTCCACACACGCCGTGTGCAGAGCGCCAACCAACCAACGCGCTCCCCAGAGAATGTTAGTTGGGAACTGGACCGTAGTACACAGCAAAATAACTGGCGTACCAGTAAAGAGGACTTGGCCCTTGGTAGTGCGTATACACAAACATCAACCGAAGTCGCGCATTTCAATGCGTGTAAACGCCATACAGAATACGATCAAATCCAGCCACAGTGAATGTACGTCACACTAGTTGAGCAACAATAGTCACACTGGCAATAAAAAGCCGTCCGTGAGCGCCACCACCTGCCAGACCGCCGTTCCTGCTGATGTAAGTGTAAGGCATCACCACCAATTGCATGATCAGCACGACCAATTGGCCGCAGAGCGTGTCATCAGTCTACCGCTCACCTCAAGGGAATGGGGTCCCACGTTGCGTTGCTTTCGGCCGCAGCCTTGAGTCTCCTCAGATCCTCCCTCCAACTACCACCCGCATGAGGTCGACACATATGCTCCACCAACCAATACAATGGCAGATATAGCCAATAGGCAGTTATAAGATATTAGTAATAATTCGCCATCAGAAAGGGTTTGTGTCTCTGACGTTGAGTATATGCATTTTTCGATCATGACTGTCTCACCCACCAACAAGTTGCCTTCAATCATTCAAAGGTGGAAACTTTACAGAGAAATATTATTATATAAAACATCATGGAGGTCAGACAGTCTGCAGCCCCGTAATAAAGGGACCCAACTTGGACAAACTACTTAGGTTGTGAGTCAAACCAAGATGCAGGAGTGCCATTGAGAATAGCGACCCGCCAAACAACCATCGCAGAGACGCAATGCCGCAGTACGCAACAAGCATCAATACGACTATCGTCGGCACACCATCCAAGGTCTCCATACAATCCCAGCAGACATCACCACCCGCATACCTCCATCGACCAGAACCACAAGATGCGTCGAATCAGGCGTAACACACCCGTAGATCCACCACAAGACGCAATACCGCAAGTAGCAGTAAGTATTAATGCAACTCTCATACGGATGGCACCCCTCACAACACCCACATGATCCCTATCGACTTTGGAACAAAATTGATAATGTCTTTAACTAAAAATACCACCAACATATAATAGTAGCACGCTACTAAGACGTCAGTAGCCAAAACTCCACGTATTATAACGCTATTGCACTAAGACATTGAGTTGAGTATGCTTGATGTACTTAAAAGTACTACTAAACACACTCACCCTAATCCAAAAATAGCCGACGTATCATAACGCTATGCGCTAAGACGCCGCCAGAAACGGTAGGGGTGCGATGTCCACGGGCAAGTCGTATTGCTACAATAACCCGCTACATATCATCTTAGTACCGGTGGTAACCGGTATTTTATATACACGCCATTATAATAATACTTTTAAAGTCCTATTTCTTTCAATATAATGCTTTTACATATTTGAGACCTTCCACATATTTGCTTTATTTCATAGACCATACTATTATATGTCTTATACATATGGGACTTCAAGTCATAACTCTGCTATCATAATGCTTATGCATCATAGATGCCTTCTATATTAATGCTTTTGTATCATAGACCTTACTATCATAAGTCCCTAATATAGGACTAGTCATTGTGTACCTGTACTTGTAGCAGTCGGTCAGCCGACCACCCCATATATATGTACAGCTGCAGGTATGTATCTCCGGCAACGCCCTTCATATAAGCAAACATTACATAAACTGTGGTAGAGCCACGCGGCAGCTTGTGCTGTCGCACGGATGGGCCGGCTCGAACCGGGTTGGTACCGACCTCACGGAAAACCAGCGTGGTAAGGTTTACCTCTGCGTTTCGCTTGGTGAGTGCAGGTGGCCGGAGGCCAATCCCCATCAACATGGTAGCGGAATTAAACGAAAGACTACCCCAGGAGGTACCAGCACCCTGGAGAATCCTCGCTGAGCATCCACGACCAAGCTACTCCTCCGGAGCGTGGGTGCTCAGGCTGCCCCGTATTCTGGGGGCAAAATTCCGCTCGCGACTAATACTACTCGAGGCAAGTGGAGCAATAAGACCAAGGCGACCATTGTCACGCTATCCGTGAATTTTGCAACATCAGGGACTTCATTCCAACCTTAACGCTGTCCACTTCCATCTAGAGACAGCGAAGCTGGCCTTGCTCTTTTTAACCAATACTCAGGTGTCCTCTCCGGCTGATACTTCATATCTCTCCTACCGGGGTACAAATTAGAATACTCCTTTGTGCCCCGGGCTGGAGTTCATATACGTCAGAGGACATCTGTTTTCGACGCCTCGGCAGTCTTGAAGTTCGGACCTGTCCATCCTATGGCTGCGCGTAGACGCGAAGACCATCCCCACGTCTGGGTGCCTCTATAGGTCCCATAGCGGTAGTGCCGAAACAGACCGACTCATCGACCACGTCCAAATGGCTACAGAATACTTGTTACAGCAGATCCCATCCGCAGAGATCGTAATCCCAGCGATTTAACGCCCACCACGCTGAATAGCTCGGTTCACGTTCAACCGATCATGCGGGAGATCTGTTTATGACTTTGCTTTGGCATATGGTCTTACACAGCTGGGTACTTCGCCTACGCGGATTCCAGATGTGGAAGGTCATGAACCTTCCCTGTTGGACATTCTGCTGACCTCTCATCCGGACGGATATCAGATTTCCGTCGACGCTCCTTTAGGCTCGTCGGACCATTGTCTTGTCCGGGTGTGTGCCACTCACACTAACGTCGCGGTTGCATTCTGCAGGCTACCGCCGTGTTTGGCACTATAGGTCGGCCGATTGGGATAGGATGCGGTCTTTTTTGTATCCTTCCTTGGGGGCGGGTTTACTTCTCGCGGAAGATCCCAGCGTTGTTGCTGATTCTGTTGCTGATGTGGTACTTCAGGGTATGGAACTTTTATTCCATCCTCTGTGGTGCCCATTGAGCAGATCAGCCATGGTTTGGTCGCTCCTGTAAAATAGCATCACGCTATAAGCAGGAGTGCTACCGAGCCTGGGCTGACGCATCAATGTCTCGGGATGTAAACACCAGCGCTCTTAAAAAGTATAATTCCGCCTCCAGGTCCTTCAAAGAGTCATTGCCAAGGCAAGGTCTGAGCACGTCGGCAGAATGGCGAGAAGCTAGTTCACCTTCCTTCGGGAACCCGTGCATTCTGGTCTCTCACCAAGGATGTCCAAAACTTCTGTCCGCCATTTCTACCATCATCTCTGCACAGAGGATGACTCACTGGCCCATGCCGCAAAGGAAAAGACGATCTGTTAGGCTCTTTCTTTGCGTCCAACTCGACTCTGAATGATGGGGAACACACCGCCGACTATCCCGCGATGTAGTGCTCCATGCCGGACGTGCGGTTTACATAGCGGTCGGTTCGCAAAGCACTACTCTCCTGGACGTCAGCAAGTCAGTGGGCCTGATGAAGTCCCTCCCATTGTGCTGAAGACGTGTGCTCGGAGTTGGCCCCGGTTTTAACGCGTCTTTTCCGGTACTACTACTCCCAAGGCGTAGTCCCGAATTCATGGAAGACAGCTTTGGTCTACCCGATCCTTAAAAAGGCGACCGCTCAGACCCGTCCAACTTCAGGCCTATCGCCATCACCTCCTTGTTCTCCAAAATCATGGAGTCTATTATAAACTGCCAGCTCATGAGGTACCTTGAGGATCACCAGCTGATAAGTGACCGCCAATACGGTTTTCGTCGTGTTTGATCAGCTGGTGATCTTCTGGTCTACCTAACTCATAGATTGGCGGAGGCAGTAGAGTCAAGGGAGGCATTGGCCGTTAGTTTGGACATAGCGAGCCTTCAATCGGGTCTGGCACAACGCTTCTTTCGAAGGTCCTTCCTATGGGCTTCAAGAGAAATTGTGCAATTGAATCACCAGTTTCCTTGCTGATCGGAGTATCAAGGTCGTAGTAGACGGTGCATGCTCTGATTACAAGCCTATCAACGCTGGTGTTCCACAAGGCTGCGTGCTATCGCCAACGCTGTTTTCCTGCATATCAATTATATGTTGCAAACTGGTAACATTCATTGCTATGCAGACGACAACACTGGTGATGCCTTATATACCGGCCGTGCAAATATTTCTCGGGAAAACGTCGCCAGTACCGGGACAAACTTGTGTCTGAAGTCAGTCTTTGCTGAACAAAGTCTCGGATTGGGGGCGACTAAATCTAGTCAGTTCAATCCCCAGAAGACACAAGTTTGCGCGTTTAACGCTAAAGAACCCTTTTTCGTATCTCCTCAGTTTCAGGCACTCCCAGCCAGTATTGGAATCCTCGGTGTCGACATATCGAGTGATGTGCAATTTCGTGGTCATTTGGAAGAAGGCCAAATTGGCCTCTAAGAAACAGCGTGCTCAGCAGAGCAGGACAGTATTTCATGCCGGTACACCGCCTGCAACTTTACAAGGCGCAGGTTCGGCCCCATGGAATACTGTTCCCATCTCTGGTAGGGGCTCCCCAGTGCCAGCTCCTTCCACTTGACCGCATCCAGCGCAGAGCGGTTCGAATCATCGACGACCGAGTTCTTTCCGATCGGCTTGACTCACTGCCACTGCGTAGAGATGTTGCATCTCTTTGCGTATTTTATCGCATGTACCACGGGGAGTGCTCTGAGGAATTTTTCGGACTAATTCCAGCCGCTCAATTTCACCATCGCACATTGCGACAAAACTCGCGATACCATCCATACCACCTGGATGATTGGCGGTCCACCATTGTGCGATTTAGAAAGTTTTCTTCCTCGCACAACTTCCTTGTGGAATCGATTACCACCAGCGATTTTCCGGACCGATACGACTTAGGGACCTTCAAGAAAGAGCCTACTCCTTTCTAAAAGGCCGGCAACGCATCTGCAATTCCCTAGTGTTGCGGATGTTCATGGGCGGCGGTGAGTCACTACCATCAGGTGAGCCGCATGCTCGTATAAAAAAATTAACACCATCCAAATACAAGAACTCTTTCATTAACTTTGAAAATTTTTGAGTAATGCAAAACACCTTCATCAACTTAATAAAATTTTGACCCATTTTCAATTATATTAAAATGTTATTTATCTTTATTATTGCAATATAAATGACTTTTACTTGTATTATTTAATACATTTTGAATATTTTAAGTAGAGTTTTTATAAAATTTAGAGTTCTTTAAAGACAATTTTATACTTTTACTATACTATAATAGTCAATATTCGAAATGAATATATTTGAACTTTATGCTTATTATTGCATTTTAATTGTTTAAATTATAATTTCTATGACATTTTTAAATGTCTTAATATTGAATTTAATTATTATTTATTAATAATAATTATGAGCCGTCACAAACTGTATACTTGTTATTTTTTTAATTTTGGCAATGAACATGGACAAGAAAAAGGTCAAGTGTAACGTTATGTTACACTTATTCTGGTAGTTGTTGGGAAAATTATGCTCGAAATTGTTGATGAGTCTGTAACAAGTAAATTATCAGAATTTCACCTCATATACACTCATCTCGTGAAGTTGGGATTTCAATGAATATAATATAAATAAATAATAAATCTATAGAAAAGTCATGTCTGTAATTCTAATATTTTCTGAAAAAAAAAAACAAGTATAAGGGACTAAATTAAGGTCACTGAAGCCAAATTAGAGATTTTTAGAATTTTTGTCTGTCTGTCTGTGTATTCGCTATTCACGCAAAAACTACTATACAGATTTCCATGTAATTTTGTGTATAGGTAGTTAGGGACCCGGGGCAACTCACAGGCTATTTTTTATCCGATTAATAAACTTCAAAAAAGGAGGGTTAAGTATTTTCCTTCCACAAGATGATAATTTATATTTTATATGATCGATGTAATTTATACGATCCCCGTGTAGTGGCGGGTAAGAATACCCACTACCCCATATCTTCCGTGGGTGTCGTAAGAGGCGACAGAGGGAAACTGAGGCAGAAGATGGGCAGCAGATTATATTTCTACCCTGACTTTTTGTATTTCATTTTATTTTCTATCCTCTTTCATAGCACAAGTTAGTTGAATCCCAAGTAGTTTTGTTTCATCGTTAATATATAATAATATAAAAACAGACACAAACAAATATAACTAAGGAAAACTTTGAAAACTAAAAAAAACTAGCGTTTGCTATGAATAACTAGTGGAGCAATTAAAAGTGGTGCAACGGGGCGATGGCAGACGAGTGAAGTGAGTCTGCTCTCGTTAAAATTTTCAAAGCTCCAGACGATTGTTTTGTATCTGTCAACGCGCCGCGCAGTGAATTAAATATTTTAGTACACTTACGCGTGTTGATAAAATTAAAAATAGAATACTTCATTCGAGATCAAATGGAATAAAATATTTGACGGCTCTTTAGCGCAGTGGCTTAGCATCGAGTTGCAGCGCTGAGGGCCACGGGTTCGAACATTTGTATGGCCTACGTAACTTTTCTGGGTAAACTGACTCTACGATACAGGAGAAAATTTTAGTGTGGAGGCAACATATTTTTTAAAGAACAAGATAAGTTTGTTATCACAGTACAAGAAAAATTCAACACTGCGACAATATGAAATTGATTCATTACAGCCTATCAAAAGTCTATTGCTGAACACACACTTCCAGAGACAGATTGCCTTTTATGAGGGCTACCGAGCTGAGCAATGTTGAGTTGAGCATTTTTATAAAATTCGTTATTTTATTAATTTATTTTAAGGATCTGTCAAGGATCAAGGATTAATCAATTTAGTATAAAATATATCAAAAAAAAATGATGAAAAAAGACAAAAAGTAATATCGAAATCCTCACTTGTTAGAGCAGTTTAAAGTTTGAAAGCAGTCGACGTGCCGTTTGAACCGATTGAGTAACTTAGACGGAATCAGTTAGACGGATTAAATGGAAATCAATCAATATTTTTATTTTGTGTTTATTGATTTGTCCAATATATGTATTCCACTAGAAGAAGCAGAGATAAGTATTATGTGGTGAAACTGTCTAGTGTATATAAGCAGTTGGTAGTCCGTTTTCATACTTCAACTATTTTAGTGTGATTATGTTATATGTATAATATCACGTAACACACGTGATAAACCGCCCGTAGCTATAATATTATATTATGGTTGTATCTCAAAAGGTTGGCTTAACGGGGAAGGCCACGCTCACAGAATACTTATAATTTTATGGTGTGAGAACCGGAGACCCTTTTTACTCAATATTAGTCCTAAGGGGTGACAACGCATCAGCATTTTGCCTCTTAATCGAGGATAAATGTAGATGTCTATGGGCCACAGTATCAACTTGCCATCAGGTGAACTGCGTGCTCGTTTGTCACACTTATTCTATAATAAAAAAACATGTGTAATTGAGACTGGCACGTATTACGGTATTGTGTAATTGTAATCACGCTGCACTGAATGTGTTGTGAGCTGATATATAGATTAATTTCGTAAGCAAGAGAGTTATAGTTAATAAATGATCCTTCACTATAGATTAAAGCTTATTAGTTCGGAAAATTTGCCTTTTACGATGAAATCTATTAGCTAGAAACCAGACACTAGACTACACCAGCGGATCATCATTCCTACTAAGAAAAATTTCTCTATTAAATAAAGGTAAAATCGTCATCATCAGCACAAAAACCAACTGCTGGACATAGGTCTTTTCTAAATTGGCAGGATTTTCCTTAATAGTCACGATTGGCGTATTGGTGATGCAGTATAGTTCTACGGCTGGGTCTTTTTATTTCTTGATCTTTATGAACATATATGATCTAAAGATATTCAAGGCTGATTTTTATCATTTTTGTTATATTTTACAATGCGTTAAAATACATTTTATTTTCGTACCAGAATATGCAAGACAAATGTCCAAAACTTTCGAATAAGCTGACAGGAGTCTGACAAGGTATTTCAACAAAAAGTTTTACCCTTGTTCCCTGTCTGAAATTGTCCTCACAAGTTACCTATTCACTTTCACTCATGTCAAGTAACTACGCATTTATTCGGTAATGTTGCAAATTTTTTTGTCGTTTATTATTTAAAATAAAATAGGAGCAAACATGCATGCGTGTCACCTGATGGTAAGTGACTACTGCCGTCCATGAACAGCTGCAACTCCAGGGGAATTGCAGGTACCTTGCCAGCCTTTCAAAAAGAGTAGGCTCTTTCTTGAAGGTCCCTAACTTGTAATGCTCCGAAAAAATAGCTGGTGGTAGCCTATTCCATAAAAAAGTTTTGCGTGGAAGAAAACCTCTTGTAAATTACACAGTGTTACAGCCTATATACGTCTCACTGCTGGGCACAGGCCTCCTCCCTTTTCTGAGAGGGTTTTAGGGCAAGGAAATGTCCGCCGCGATGCCGAAATATTTTTTTTCTTATTTCTCAGACATATAGGTTACCTCACGATGTTTTCTTCACCGCCGAGCACATGGTTAATCAGCACTTAAAATTACAATTTACAATTTCATTGGTACCGGCGGGGAAAAAACCCAGGTTGCTCGCGTACTTTGAAATTTACAGCAAGCGCTTACCCCCTGAGCTACTACGGCTCAATTGTACAGTGGTGGACCGCTAATAATCCAGATGGTATGAACGATATCGCCAATTGTGTCAAGATGTGCGATGGTGTAATTTAGAACTTATATTTCACTAGTTCTAACAGCACTATACTAAATACGCTACACCGTAACTCCATCACTTACAAATACACCCAATGATAAAATATCCACAGCATTTCATGGTTACCTGCGGCTTACTCTGAACAAATATGAACGCATCCAGCATTATAACTCAAATAAAGGGGAACAGTGCAATGGAATACTCCAGAGCTTGTTATCAGAATGTCTCGCTTCTGAAACACATTTTCTTTAAAGAAGTTAGGAAGACAAACGACCACACAGTTCACCTGATGGTAAGTGTAAGAAAATAATGCTGTAGTTATTAGATATACCCATTTATCATCTATTAATAATCAAAATTTAGATACGTTGAACACTAGAGGACTAAGATGGAATGCCTCGTTACCAGCAGAAAGGGTTTCAGGTTCTTGTCGTTAACCATAAAAAACACAACAACGTTGTCAGTCTGTAGTACAATTCGGAAGTAGTCTTAGTCATGAAGGATCTATCTATTTATCTCTGTCTATCTGGCATATCACATGGTAAATACAAACACATACGCCACGCATGTAATTAATACTCGAGGGAGGGGATTATGCTAAGCAAAAACAATGTTGTCACATTACTTTTTGTTTTAAGGCCCACATAAATATGGTAAGTGCCAAACCATCATGTAAAAATACGAAAAATGTAATCCCATACCAGTATTCAAACAACTTCTATCATAATTAAACTAAAATTATTATTACAAAAACAATTATTTTATAATTATTTTATTTTCGTGTAATTTTTAAATTTAAAAATATACGTATAAATTTTAAATTTATACTTTATTCCTAAATATATGTGAAACCTGGCTTTTAATATATTTAAGATTTTACCTTTCGTGTCGTCGAGAAAAGTAACCGGTTCACAGCTTAATAGATATTCCTATTTACATATTTCCTTTTAAGGCATCCTACAGAGTATTTTTGAAACGCTCCCGAAAACGAAGACAGACGACAGTACTAACTATATCTTTGATGATGGGTGAAATATAAAATCGATCCTGATGAAAAAAAAATCATCTTTTCACAACGTTTTATTCGCTTTATTCACGCTCCATCGTGTTAGTATAGTTAAATAAAATGTTAATTTCATTTAAAAAAATCATGAAATACTTAAAAATAAAACCAGCAGTGGAATCACTGAATTACAATCAATGACTAGGGGTCAATGTACGCGCGAACGCCGAATTCGCGCGGCCCGCAACTGTGATGATACCACACTACCTAATAATTTACAACACTTGTCTAAATACCTAACTTATCTACTTAACATTTTGCCACTGTGCTTGTCTCTACGTAGCCACTTTAATTCAATTCACAGGTTAAATAAACCAAATAACTGGTTCGATTCCCCGCTAATGAAAAAATACTTAAATAAAATGTTAACAAGGTTAGAATCATGCTTTTTATCCATTGTGTAGGTATGTTTATTATTCTGATGTATTCAGTTATGTATCTTTTCAGATCAGTTCAGTACTAAGTTATTTAAAAAATGGGTATGAAACAGCTTACCGATCCTCCGTGGCCTTATATGAGATTCTCAAGGCACATTAGCATGTTGCCTATTCACGAGCACTATAAATGTACCTACGCGTTAGGCATTATTAAAACAAAACAAAAAACACAAAATGTAACAACAAGAACAATATCATTAAGTAATAAATAACAAGTAATAACGACAATAATTTAATAAACAAAACAACTGAACTTGAACTGTCGCTCGTGATAGTCAACATGGAACTGTCTCAAAAACTAAAATTATAGCCAAAACAAATGCGCACGGAGGTAACGTCCTTGAAGAATGTGTAAATTCCACAGAGCGAGGCGACACGAGGCAGCGTGTGTGCGAAAGGGAAGGGTAGAGTGAGTAGTATACCTAATGCATTGTTTCGTACCGATCTAGATAACGAGTTCGGCGCCCGTGAGGATATTGACCCTATTGTCAGCTGATTTTCTTTTTTAAGTTTTACTGCTGGTTTTATGTTTAAGTATTTTCATGATTATTCGGGATCGAATTTCTTTGTGACCCATCATCATAGGTATCCTTAGTACTATCATCTGTCTTCGTTTTCGGGAGCGTTTCACAAACACCCGGTATATGTTGTGCTTGTGATAATATTCTCGCAGTGCTCAACAATGTGAATATTCCGAAAGTGGTAAATCGGAGTCGAATATCTTACACTTGTTATTTCATTCCTTAAATATTATATTGAAATACTACCCACCTGAAATACCACCTAATTTATAATTACTTTTATTTCTAGGGTTTTTTTTACCTTTTTTACTTTTATTGTACGTTTTGACACACTACAAACACGATTTCATTTCAGTGTGACCTTTTACAATCTACAAACGAAGTTTAAATGTTTTATGTAATTATGTTATATTACTTTTATTTTTTATTTTTTTCAAAATATGTCAATAAAACAAAATACAATTATGAAATAACGTCATTTTGTTTGATGAAAACAAGTGTATAAAATCGATAATAAAATCAATGCTAGCTACATATCGATATTCATTAAGAGGATTGTGAAGTACCGACATGCGGCGCGAGTAGGTATTTTCAAAAATGCTATCTGTTTCATACCGCTCGATCCGTATCGCCGTATCGTGCGACAGAGAGTTACAAATTTGAAATATTGTTTCGGGCGATAACGTTTTCACCCCCCTAAACCTTTATTAAATGAGACAATTTCTTATATTCAGTATACCTTAATCTAAGTATGTACGTTTTTCTTTTTTAATATTTCAGTTTAGTTTAATTTAAAAAAATAAAAACGCTCGAAAAAGTTTTTAAGTAAAAATATAGATATATAGATGCTAATAACATATATCGTACGCAATATTTCTTTAAAATAAAAACGTATGGACTTAGTTTTTCATTATAACTACAACATCTGCAAAAATTATGAAAATTAGACTATGCTTATGGGGGGAAAAACGTTATCACTTTTTGTATGCACATTTACAGCTTCACAATCCTCTTAACTAGACTGTGTCAATCAATAAAATAATTAATATTAAAAAAACGGAACGAATAATTTTATTTTTTATTAGGTTATTAGGGTTAAGGCGGTTACAAGTAGGTGCACTCGACTGCGGTTGGTTAAACTTAAGTGAAACTTAAGTGATTTATTAAATAGTTAAAAAGTTATGGCCGGTTTATTTTGGTGTTGTAAAGTCCGAATAATAATTCTCTCTTTTCCTTCTCTCATTACGTTTATATAACGGTGGCTTGTGTTAATTTTAATAAAGGCACCTGTCAAGTAATGTCAACGACAGTAGGTTGAGATGCGGCACAGTCGCCTACGTCCACGGATATTTGTTCCCATGACGAGGGTTTCTCTCCATACCCTATCTATTTTTTTCCTCGCCCTTTCACAGCTATACAGTAGGATACAAAGCAATGCTTACGGTTGTGTAGTAAATAAAAAAAAAACTAAATGAATTCGCATACTCCACAGGGTTTTCGCATACCACACGAAGGTCCACACAGTCAAAATAGATTGTAGGTTTTGGAAATTCCTCCCAAAGACCCTGTATACCTTCAATAAAATACAGTGTAATAATATTAGAAAGGAAAAAACTATCCGATTGCCAAACGCGGAAAATTATCAGTATTTAATAAGACTCACCAAAGACGTGGGGTATTTTAGGGATTATTGGTTTAAAAACAAATTATTTGAGTTGGTGCCCTCACATAAGAATAGCAGCGCCCCTGTACTATCTTTTATCATACTTGTGGCCATCAGCCACTCGGATCTTATCCAAACTTCAAGACGTTGTTAGACGTAGACCTCATATACGGCTCCGAACAAAAACCATGAAAGCAATTTTGGATTATTTCTGTCACATGGATTACTGACCCAAGCACGGCAATGGCTACGCGATTCCTTACGGTTCATACCAAAAGGAAACATAAAATAAAAGAAACTTACTCCAGAGCTAACAACATTTTTTTATGGTATGGGTTTAACAAACGAGCACACAGTCCACCTGATGGTAAGTGGATGCTGTGGCCCATAGACCTTTACATTTATTCTCAATTAAGAATCAAATTGCAGATGCGTTGTCACCGCTGAGGACTAAGATGGAATGCTTCTTTTCCAGTAAAAAGGGTCTCCGGTTCTCTACACTCATGATACGAAACAAAGCAACATTAAGCTACTATTTTACGCTGGTATTCTGTGATAGCGTGGTCCTACCCCGGTCGAGTCGACCCAATCATGCTACAACCATAATATATCTGCAGCATGGCTCTAGCAAATAAAAACATATAATAAATATACTATTCCAAAACAATATTTATTTTAGAAAATTAATTAATTATACTGTTATAAGAAACTGTATTAAGGGCAAACCACGTCAATAATTTTAGCGCCATCTACCAGAAAATAAACAATGTGACAGGGTGGATCGATTAGTTAAGATAATAATTTCGACAGGTATAGTGGCTGAAGTACACTAGGAGGTCACAAATCAATGACTAAAATAGCATTTATTGCATAAGGCTAACGTGGACTGAAAATAAAGTATTACAAATTAACAATGCTTCTGTAAATTATGTAATTTAGCGGCTTTATGTGACCATTAATGATAATCTCACAAGCTATTTAATATTATAAATTAGGTAGGTATTATTACCCGACTGCTCCTGAAATAGGATAATGTTATTTTGGTGTATGTATGTATGTATTTTATTCGTCTATTTCTTTAGCACGATATGTGGCCTAAACGACTTGATGGATTTTAACATTAGTGACATGAGATATAATATTTTAGCTTTTCTCTTTTCAGCAATAGAGTTATTAAGTAGTCGGTTTTTCTTCATCATCAACCTGTAAAAGTCAAAAGCTGGACATGGGCCTTTCCCTTAGGGGGGAGTTGCCTTAATCGCTATGCTTGGCAGGCGGATTGGCGTTCGCTTGTTTATTATACTCTCTCCTTGTCCGAGACGTTCTTTACAACATGTAGTACGCCGTATTTTATACCAGTACCATCACAGTTATCCAAGCTCCTAAAAAAAATTTTGGAACGGCAGAATGTATGTACAACGCTATATCCCCCTGAACATCAAATGCAATGTCATTACGTTTTTTTGTGCCAGCCATCACGGTGTGTTTTTATAAATTTTGTTATAAAAATCAAATATGTTGTGTAATATTAAATGTTTTGTATCCAAAACCTACCACAACTGTATTTATTACATGCTTGCGAGGTAATATTGGGTTATACTTTGGAAAAAGAAGATATTCAAAATGGAGCAGACTGATTTAAGGTAAACAAGAATCATCTTGTTTCGGAGGTACGTGTAAAAATCTAAAAAAATCACTTATTAATAAAGTCAGATTCACTGTGTATCGAAACAATAACAAGTATGATTAATTATCAATGAAAATCCACTATTAAGCTTTAATAACATAACCTCGTCACTCTCGTATAATATGAAATAATAAATAGGTATTTCCAACCAATAAATGTAGGTTGAGATATATATAGAGATACGTTGAGAAATTGGAGTGATTTATTTAATATGTTTTTCTTACTTTCGTGTTCAATTCGTCTTTTGAGCATTAGTTTGGCAGTCGCCATTTATCATAGTCATTGGGCAAAATTGCGCACACGCAGGTGATTTTGGGACAGTATTGGGCAAATAGGAAAAGGAAAATACTCAGGCTGATACACTATCACCATCTTGTTGGACAAGATATTATGCAATACTGAGATACAAAAACAAATACTATGGGCTTTAAACTGCTGGGAAAAATATATTACATGAGTTATATGGATATGCTACAAATAGACCATTAGAACTATTACTTCGAATATATATGGGTTCATGTATATATAATAAAATTAGAAATAAAATGCCATCAACATCTTGGGACGGGATTTTCTGGTTTCTGGCAGAATTACCGAGGACTTAAAACTGTTGGAAAGAATATCTAGCATAAGTTATATAAAATGCTAAATACAGACCATTAGAGCTATCACTTAGAGGATATACATGGTATAAATTACTCAGGCCATTAGAGCTATCACTTATGAGGATAGACATGGTTAACTATTCATACCTTAGAGCTATCACTTAAGAGGGCAGGCAGGTTTTGAATTGATATATAAAGCGCTACCATTAGAGGAAAAACATTAAGATGGGCTAGGCCTCGGAAGACATCACTGCAGGCTTTAAACCATTAGAGCTATCACTTAGAGGATAGAATGGTTAACTATTCAGACCTTAGAGCTATCACTTAGAGGGTAGACAGGTTTTGAATTGACATATAAAGCAATACCACTTGAAGGAAGACATTAAGATGGGCTAGGACTCGGAAGAATTCACTGCAGGCTTTAAACCATTAGAGCTATCACCTAGAGGATAGACATGGTTAACTATTCAGCCCTTAGAGCTATCACTTAGAGGATAGACATGGTTAACTAAATTCAGACCTTAGAGCTATCACTTAGAGGTTAGACAGGTTTTGAATTGACATACAAAGCGCTATCACTAGAAAGTAAAACATTGTGCTGTACTGGGATTTAGAATAAAAATAAATAATGGTATAATTTTTATTACAAAGCTGACTAATATTATGAGTACAACATAATGAAAAAGTTGTTACAAAATTACAGATGTAAAAATATCAGGAAGTCTCAGGGTCAAGGGGGTTCGTCAGAAAGAAGAGCAAAAATTGTCAACATAAGAGAACCCCCACATGATCGCTGGGCATCAAGATAGCAAATTATATTCCAACATACCAAACATCTAAAATGGGCAGCAGGTCCCGAAATTATATACCCTGAGATTGCAACTAAACTTTTCATTATTTTATCAGAAAATTCTGATTTGGGAAAGAAATAAGTGCTATTAATAAATTTTACTTATGGTTGTATTAAGTTTATGTAAAACTTTGAGGACCCTTAAAAATTGGCAGAACAAGTAAGAAATAATAACCGAGTTCTGGGACAAAACTACCCTGTTGCTCAAGGTGAGAGTCAGTTTACTAGTCCTTAAAATTGTAATTCCCAAACAAATTATGAGATTTATAGATACATGTTAAAATTTAAAGACAGTATATTATTACATATTAATATGTAGACACTTTTAAAAGTTACATAATATCCATCCACCTTCTGTGTCGAAGGGGGGGAGGCCTATGTTCCGCAGTGGACCTTAGGCTGCAACGGATGGATGGATAACATGACATGGAAGTAAGAAAAGATGTGATATGAGAACCATTTTACCTTGATATTGAATATCAAGAGGTTACAGGTTTAAATAGTCTTAAAAATTTATACATTTTAATCCAACTGTTTAGAAAAATCTGAAAGATTGAATATAAGCTATTATTTTAATTATATCCTCTTGGGATTTACTTGGCTCCATACGGAGCTTATGAAACCAATTTTGGCATGTCTGCAAAACAAAAATAATATTGTCCACCATCAGATGGAATTACAATAATTTTCTTAAATTATTAAAAGAATAATAAAAAGACAACAGTTAGCCTGTAAAGATTTCGTGACCTTAGTTGTAATGTAAATTTTAAGAAATTAACAAATTATAATTAAAAAACTCGGTAACAGAAAGTAAGCACCGAATTATTATTATTGATGTAATAAAACTAATTAAAAAGAAAGTCATTGAAATCAAAAAATTAGCCTATGGAGCAATTTTCTACTGTTAGATACACTATAGCCATACCATGATTAATGAATTAAATTTAAACAAAGACACATTGTTGCATCCGAGCTGTATTATGTAGCTTAGTATAACCTAAGTTACAAGAAAGAAAGTTTAGCATCATTAGGTTTTAAATATAATAATTAGGTGCAAAATGCATCAATGGCTTACAGCGGTACATAAAATATCCTTTTGGGAAAATATAAAACTTACAAAATTCACTATTTAAAACAATTGTACATTTAACAATTAAAAAGAAATTTCAAAATGATTATAGTAAACAATTTTACTATTATAACGTATTCAAAGGTTATGACAAGTTAAAATATAAGTTATATGTTAAGTATATAGTAAAAATGGTAATCATAAAAAAAAACATGTTTTGTTCAGATATTTTATGTAGGGTTTCATACCTACCAGGTTATTATTACCTTCATATAGTAAAATAACTATGCTAAACATACATATAATAGAGTTATGTCTGACAAATGCATAAAATAGATTACCAAATGATGTTAGCAACAAATTAATTTGCTGTAAAAGGAAATTATGGAAAAATACTTATACACATAATTGTGATATGAATAGCTACTATATATTTGTGCATAAGCCATTTAGGTTGCTATCAGTAATATAAGGTTAATAATGTTGTGTTTTTAACTATTATGTACATAATAATGTATGGAAGGTTCATAGAATTCTAAATAAAAGGAATTAATCAACGCATTATTTCGAGTAAACTAAATCAATGGCACAGTATAACAAAATAACATAATATATCACAAACCTTCGTATCACTCCCGTGGCTCATCTATGAATGCCGCTCGTCACAAACCTTCTTATCACTTCGGCGGCTCGTCTCTGAATGCCGCTTGACTGCCAAGTCCTAACTTTTTATACATAGACAATATTTGACGTAACTTTAACACAATCGATTATTTTATCGGGTATAACAAGACTTTTACGTGGTAGAGCCATGCTGCAGCTATATTAATAGTATAGTTGTAGCACGAATGGGTCGGCTCGACCGGGAAGGACCACGCTCACAGAATACCAGCGTAAAATAGCAGCCTAATGCTGCTGTGTTTCGTATGGTGAGTGTAGAGAACCGGAGACCCTTTTTACTGGAAAAGAGGCATTCTATCTTAGTCCTCACGGCTGACAACGCATCTACATTTAAATTCGGAAACGAAGATAGATGTAGATGTCTATGGGCCACAGCAACCACTTACCATCAGGTGGACTGTGTGCTCGTTTGTCACCCTTATTCTATAAAAAAAAAAAGACTTGACCATAGACTTTAGTATTGATGGATTGATGTAAACAACTACTCTAATGGAAAAGTCTTGTTACATATATTATATTTAGTTGCGAATTTCTGATCTTAGATGGTAGTTAATAATATTGCAAATAATAAAATTATTAAAAAACATAAGGCTTTTTAATATAAAAACGGACACTTTTCAACTGGGTGGAAAGAAGCCATTGGAACTGAGACAATTTTTTGGGTTTTAGTCCTTCATTGTGAGGAAATTACATATATTATTATTGGATATGATCGGATATGATTTATATTATTATTGGATATGAAAGTAGTATATGCTTATAATTTTGAAAATTGTAGAACACAATACAAAACCTTTAAAACAAAACAATATTATACTACAAATAAGTAATACTTATGGTGTACAATTTTACTCAAGAGTTGATAAAACCACTGCTTTATACATTGACAACATTGAGAGGGTTCTCTTTCATTAATTATTTAGGATTCAATTCTATCAATTAAATGAAAAATATTGGAAATTATATATCGATCTGACATTGAGCCAAGTAAACAGAGAATATTCATAAGAAGTCTTTCAAGTGTATTCAACAAGATCATAAAACGGTGTCAAAACTAAAAATTGATCAATTTGTACTAAGAAATAATAATACTATTACACAGAACAATCATTTTCTGCAGGTATGACCCAGAAACCATGGCAGTTATATTAGATTGGGGGTGATTCTTCTATGCATTTCCACTAGTTGCTATGCTGTTAATATGCTGTCAAAAAATTAAGTTTATAGAACCATAGGGTTTTTGGTTGTCCACATGAGGGGGTAAATGTGAATCAAGTGCAAAGGCATGTTAATAAAAGATTCGAATTATTCATTTTGGATAAAATAACAAATTATTAACACCACTGTATAGAGAATCATACACTACTATTTCACATGTTACTATCACCTCATAGGCATCTCACACATAACATAGGTAATATTAAGGTATAAAGGTATAAAGTATGGCACTCCAAAATTCATACTCATACATAGTGAACTCTCCTTTGTCAAATACTATAAATTAAAAAATTATTATTTCTCTATAGTACAAATTTTGCAGTAAGTGTAATGTAATTCCTTACTGGGCTTTTGTGATTTTTTACTTTGGATTTTGTTATAAACATAGACTTAATAAGTTAGTTTTATATTATTAACGGGTCGGCTTTAGTAATCTGCGGCACGATTTAAGTGTTCATTTTAGCTTTAGTTGACAGGCAATGATGCTATTGATTACCATCTAGCTGCTTTTTATGCCGGAAAGCTTTAGTTTTCGAGATATCGATAATTATAATTTTGAGGTTATATCCATTTAAAATGATACGAAAACGAAACAACAATATAATTATTAGAAAGAGATAGAAATAGAGCATGTGGAGTTCAGAGGTATAATTAAGATATAAGGTAGAATTTCACTTCAACAGCGATTGCATGGGAAAAAATAAATGAGAGAAGCTTAAGCCTTTCCTGTGAATAATTAATAGAAAGCATAACACAAGATATTGATAAATTTAACATTAACTCACAAAAACCCATTTAGAATAAAAAAGCATTTCTCAAGTTATAAGATGTTAAATTAAAATTTACTTAAATTAAACGGGAACAGATATTCCAGATTATTGTGTTTTTTCACAATTACATTTCTTCTACGGGCCACTTCTGCTGCAATTAAGGTGGCCTTATGGAATTGTTATAAAATAAAGATAATTTATTTTATGTTATTAAATCAAATATATAATATACATGTAATACCTTCAAATTTTTTTTTATATAAAATAAGGAAAATTGCAAATTTTTCCATTCATTGGTATTATAATTCGCAACCCTGTCTTCAAACATCTACATGTTGTAAAGAACGTCTCGGACAAGGAGAGAGTATAATTAAATTGTTAAACGAACTTACCTTAAGTGTAGTTCAACCATAATTATACGAAGCTCGTTGTCCGAGACGGTACTCCCAGCCCAACTCTCCCAGGTTTATGGTTGCTCATCTAATCCCTTGCATTAAACATAATGACATTGCATTTGACGTACAGTGGGATATAGTGTTATACATACATTCTGCCGTACCAAAATTTTTTTTAGGAGCTTGGATAACTGTGATGGTACTGGTATAAAATACGACGTACTACATGTTGTAGAGAACGTCTCGGACAAGGAGCTTCGTATAATTATGGTTGAACTTCACTTAAGGTAAGTTCGTTTAACCATTTAATTATACATGTCATACCTCTAACGCTGCTAACCGCTAACGGTCTAGGTACTTTAAATCCGGCCTAAATTTATGTTTGTGGAAAGCTTCTGCTGGCCTCTCATTCGAACCGAATCCATTGAATCAATATTAGTTCGAAATCACAAATAACTTGTTTTCAAGTCTGGGTGTATTGTTATTGTTTGGGAAACAAGATGTACATCGTGGTACGAGGTAGAATCATGCTGCAGCTTGTTATGGTTGCAGCGCGGATGAGTTCATTCGACCAGAACGGGACCACGCCGTCACAGAATACCAGCTAAAAACAGTAGCTTAATGGAATAAAACTAATTTTACGGATTTTATCGCATTTAATTTTAACTTTTTTAATTCCCGACGTTTCGGGCACTTTTCAGCACCCATGGTCACCCCCCCGTGACCATGGGTGCTGGAAAGTGCCAGAAACGTCGGGAATTAAAAAAGTTAAAATAAAACGCGTTAAAATCCGTAAAATTAGTTTTTTTCCATGTGTAGTATTCGCACAAATATAAGAAATCAGCAGCTTAATACAGGATTGAGCTTCTATTTTAAACTGGCATTTAGTATGGTGAATGTAGAGAACTGGTGACCATTATTACTGGTATTCTATCTTCGTTCTCAGGGGAGACAAGGCATCCGTTTTAATTTTTAATGAAAGCCTCTTAGCTACCTCGGCTATGATAGGTATTGGTATGTTTAAAATATTAAGTACTAGCTTTCTACCCGCGACATCGCTCGCGTGAGCTTGAATTTAGGAACATTATTAAATGCTGTTCCGTGCCGAATTTGGCAAAATTCGATCACTTTTAGAGTCACATCGGTGTCTGTGTCTTTATGTCAGTCAAAGATTTTTTTTAATTCTAAAGACTATTAGACGTAGATGATTGTTATTTGGCATAGATATAATATGCTACAGGAACACGTGAATATATATGTCTAGAAACACCTACTATTTTTTATATCGGGCGTTTCTTCCGATGTATCCATACGAAAGTTAAATTGTCTTGGAATCAAAATTTATTATTATTATTTACATTTTACTCGTTACATTCATTCATAGTTAAAGTTAATATAGTTTTAACAAAATAATGTTGAATTTCATGGTCTTCTATCAATTTACGGTATAATGTTTATTTGTCCTATTAATTATTGATTGGCACCATAAAATAAATGTAGATATTTTTTTACGTTCGAGTAGACTTCAAAATTTCATAAATGCAGTTCTGTAATGATGTATACTACACATGGAATAAAACTAATGTTACGGATTTTATCACCTTTAATTTTAACTTTTTTACGTGGGGTTTTTTTACTCATCTGTGGATGAAAGTTCCATATAAACCCGCGTAAAAGAATATGTCGTTGATGTGCAGCACCAACGCTCCGGGAAGTCTAAAGTATGTCAACATGTTTAGTATCGTCCCAACCATTATATCGGATCCGATAGAAAACAAATCCTTGCAATAGAACACCGATTCCTACCAATGATGATTTGCGAGGCTATTGAAATTAAAAAACAACCTTAATTTTAATAGGGAAGATGGCTGAATGCTACCATCTGCTAAGGACCCCATAAGTAATAAAATTAAATCACACCCAAGCATACTACTGCATTTATACTATCCTATTCTAACTATGACATCAGGTCGTCAAACACCTCAGTCCTCCCGTGACTATGGGTGCTGTAAAGTGCCCAAAACATCGGGAATTAAAAAAGTTTAAATTAAACGCGATAAAATCCTTAAAATTAGTTTTATTCCTTATAAATTTTATTCACAGTGAACGTGGGAAGCACTACACTCATGAACGGGAGTAGAAAAATGTTCGCCTTGTTGTGACGATGAAAGAGAATCCGCCACCTCATATCGTCCCGTCGTAAGAGGCGACATACACACAGGAAAACAAACAGGAGATGAGCAGCATCATCTTCCTGATAACAGAACAAAATAATAACAGCTGCGGTTGCCAACCCGCTTACTAAGCATGCCAACTATCCAGCTACTTGACAATTTATTGGACAGGCCTATGTTCATTTTAGTGGACTTTTGATAGGCTGACGTCGATAATGAGTTGTACTCATCTTTGCAACCCTTAATATTTATGGTAGAGTGAAAACAAAAAAATAACATTCCCGAATATATGAATGAAATAAAAACTGCATTTATATTACCCCATTAAAAAAGTAGCAGCTTACATACAAGTTACTACTGGGCACAGGCCGCAAAGAGTTTTTGCCCAAAAAAAGTGTTCGCTGCGCTGATTACAACGCGGGATGACCTCAACTGGGAAATTTCTCAGATATGCAGGTTTTCATTCACCGCCGAGAACGTGGTAAATCAACACTTCAAATTGCAATTAAAATATATGCTAAAATATATAATAATGCTTACGTACCATGATATTTAAATTTTAATCAGTTTGATTAACGCCTTTGACAAGTAAAATAAAATGAAACCTTTGTTTAAGTAAAATCTGCTTTCTTTAATTAAAGTATTTTTCCGCAAGAGCTTGTTCATTTACATATATTCATATGAGCTATGAAACCAGGACTGTCACAAATATCTTAATATGTCTGAAAATATGAAAGCTATCTTAAATTACAAACTGATTTATAAGTCTCATTGAAGGTAAAAAGTAAAGTAGCAGCTAATATACGTCTCACTACTGTGCACAGGGCTTCTTATTACCTATAGTGTTTTGTGGGCAAAAAAATAGAGTATGCTGCAATGCTTCAATGCATATTAACGGTTTTCACATCTCCACGGCTTACACGACATCTAGGTTTCCCCACGAAGTTATTCTTCACCACTAACGGACACGTGTTAAGTTAGCACGTGATTTTCTATAACAGATTCATCCTCGAGGGAACCGTACACGTTTGGCTTCCGTGCCATGTTGAAATCTCACGGCGAGCTACACGGCCCTTGTATTTGTTCAAATACAATTCATAAAAACTGAAACTAAGCTTTCGCGTGATTTTTGACCACATCTGCCTAGTAATTACACATCCAACTATGTCACGAACGAATTTAAAATTATTTACATCGTATATTCAGTAGCATTCTATTATTTAATTTTATCAGTAACTTAATATTTTAGTTATTTAGAAGTAAGTAGATGGCGCTATTATTAGATGAAATAATGAAAGCCAAAAATATACTATCTATCAATATTCCATGTGACTCCACGTGTTTGCATGGAATATTATCGATGGAAGCGAACATTTATTTATTATATCGGTAAGGCAAAAAGTGATGTCAATTCTGTTAAAAGTTCTGTTTCTGTTAAAAGATACGCTATCAGCGCCGCTAGCGGTGAAAAACGATTTAAATATATCGTCATATGACCATATCATGAAATAACAACCTTGTTTTTAGTTATTAATATCTTCAAACGATTTCTATTCATTGATTTGGTCAAGCTATATAATGATATGGTCAACAAACAGTGTTAAATATCATGAAATGACCACACCATTTCACGAAATGATAGACTGCTGTATGATATATGATCAATTTTACGATCTGGCCACGATAAATATAAAAAATCTGTTTAATAAAACTATTATAATAATGAAAATTTTGCAATAATTGTAGACAGACCAGTTGTAATCAGTTTACATATAGATTAGGAATTGAAATAAAAACCTTACCAATTTTCATATTTTTGATAGACGTCACTATTATCTATTGAAATTATTACACTTTTAAAATAAAATACAAAAATACTAAAAAACTAAACGGAAGAATATTTCAATAATTTTATAAATCTAATTATTTAAACGTATAAAAGTAAGTTATTTATATTATTTAATTTACTAGTAATTGAAGCACAGAATAAATAATAGTTGACTGAAAGCAAAACATACTACTTTTTCCATTTGATGATAGATGGCGCTGTTTTCATAACTAAATCGGTGTAATTTCAAATTATTTTACCAAGGTTATAACTATATTTTAAATTTTATTCATAAATATGGTATTTATTTCAAAAACACCCGTCATCCCGCCTATAACTAAGATATAATAGAAAATTAACATCTAAAGGGACGAAAATACTTAACTTTATTTTTTCGAAGTTCCGTAATCGGATAAAAAGTATCGGATAAAGCCGGATAAAGCCTATAAGTTGCCCCGGGTTACTAACTACCTACATACAAAATTTCATGTAAATCAGTCTAGTAGTTTTTGCGTGAATCCGGAATACACAGACAGACAGACCGACAGAAAGACATACAGACAAAAATTCTAAAAACCACCAATTTGGATTCAGAACCCTTTATGTCGTCCCTTGGACTAGTTTTTTCAAGAATATATTAGAATTACAGACACGACTTTTCTACAGATTTATTAGTTTAGATATTGTCAAAGTTCAAACGAGATATTATATTATGGCCTAGTCAAGCTCCTACTCACTGAATTAGATCTCATCTCTTTATGATCACATCATTATAATATAATCGGATAGAATCTACTAATTATTTACTGCTAGTGAGGCATAAGGCTTAAGAATAAAATAATTTCCATATATTTTAATAGCTTCTGACGATGGTGCTAAGACAAAGAGTATTGCAGTATTAAAACCCCAATTTCAGAACCTATGAAATTATGTGAAGTTTATTTTATTCTAATGATTTCTTATATTTACGCGAACACTACAGATTTAAATAAAGCTAGTTTTACGGATTTCATCGCGTTTATTAACTTATTTTATACTCCCGACGTTTCAGGTGCTTTACAGCACCCATGGTCACGGGGGACTGAGGTGATTGACGTCCCAATGTCATAGTGAACGAAGGCTACTTTCAACTTTTAATTATTAATGTTTTTTGTTCCGATCTACGCAGAAAGAGTTTACAGTATCTTGAAGTCTTGCAGTAGTATGCTTAGGCTTGGATTAAATTTTATTAATTATGGGATCTCAAGTAGATGGTAGCACCCAGGATGTTATTTAATTTCAATAGCCTCGCGAATCAACCTTGGTAGGAATCGGTGTTCTTTTGAGAGAAATTGTGGGCTATCAGTTTTGTCATAATGGTTGGGACGATCCTGAACATCCTGAACATGCAGACTAAAAAAAGTTAAAATTAAACGCGATACAATCCGTAAAATTAGTTTTATTCCATTTGTAGTATTTGCTTACATATAAGAAATCATTAAAATAAGAGATATTTCTTTAACTATGTAAATAATGTTCTTGTGACATACAGAGATTGTATTTTTGTTTAATTACCTCAAAATCATCGAACAATAAAATTTTAAATAGAATTAAAACCGAACAAAAAACTAAGAAGAATAAAATAATTTTATCGTGTATATTAACTGTAAATTGATTTTATCGTGTATATTAACTTATTTTATATTCCCGACGTTTCGGGTGCTTGAGACTGAGGTGATTAACGTCCCAATGTCAGAGTTAAGCCGGAGTACCTTCAGCTTTTTATTTTATCGCATTTAATTTTAAGAAAAGTTAAAATTAAATGCTATAAAATCCGTAAAATTAGTTTTATTCCATCTCTTATTTTTCACCTTAGGGTTTAAATTTTCTTTAAGTTTTAATGAATCCCTTCAAGGTAAATTCTAGTCAATAAAAAATTATTAAAATCGGTTCCTAACACGGAAGATATCATGTACCGTAAATAAATGTGTTAAACAGTTGTTAAATTAATTGACGTCAATCTACCCTATGTTAGTGTTACAATTTTTTGTTGTAACGTTGCTACTGATGTTGTTAGCGCATGAATAATTTTGCGCGAGATAATTACGCCGCAAGCAATCATCAGAAAGCTTGGATAACGATATCTTGTTTCTATAAGCTAATTCGACAAACAACTGAAACATTTCCATTGTAGTTGTTCTTACTGTTTAAGCTTTAAAAGCAAATTTTCTTCTTTTCTTTATTTTCATCCGACACTTATGAAACTATTTTTTTGTTTAATATATTAATATAGGTGAGTGATAAAACATTTTTCAATTGTGACAAAATGTTTCAATTTATCAATAGGCTCATCAGAATCCGTCCATCAAATTCAAATGGAACTCGCTACTACTGCAGCGTTAATTTAAGTAATGCAGCTGATACACTCTATTGCCATTAATCAATGTGTCTACAAACACTTCATTTATTTACGCTTTCGAATAAAATTTGTACATTTAAGTATAATTTTCTATGGTATAATATATTATAGTTAACGAACTTGATAAACAAAATACTCAAAAGCTGAATACGATATTTTGGTTCTCACTTAGTATTTTTCATACTTTAATTCAACATTAATATTAAATATTGTAGTGAAGAGGGTGTAAATAAAATAAGATAAAAAAAGTAAAGTCTCTAGATCCCACTCGTTCGAGCAGTATAAAGAAAGGCTAAGACATGTGAGTCTATTATTCAATGAGTCTCTTTCGGGCATCGTGGAGAAATACGATTATGATAATGATGATGATGATAAAAGATTTACAATAACGGACAGAATCCGTTATCTATACTTATAATAAATCTGTAGAGAGGTCAATTCTGTACATGAAATATATTTCCAAAATAACTATCAGGGGGTGATTAGTGATTGATACTGATGCCAAAAATGCAAACAGTAAAATTTTTGCCTGTCTGTCTGTCTGTATGTTCGTTATAGAAACAAAAGCTACTCGACAGTTTTTAAAACTTGGTACAATCATTTTCATACTCCTGGGCAGGTTATAGTATACTTTTATCACGCTACGATCAATAGGAGCAGAGCAGTGAAGGTAAATGTTGAAACGGAAAATTACTCCATTTTTAAGCTTCCGTCGCGTGTGCAGCCTTAATGGTTAAACTACACAAATCATGTATAACGGAAATGTTTTCCTTAAATTATATAAAAATATCCACGGCATCATATGTCTATCTTTTATGGTTGACTCACAATAACAGGTGTAACTCCCGATAGCTTAACAGTTCGGAGCTTTCTGATTATATTTGTCTACTCCTACGTTTATAACACTCTCACTCATCCTAATTAAAAAGTTAACATTATTATCTATTCAATAAAGAATCATAGAAATCGGTATAGAAACACCAAGTTATACATGAAATACGCTAATAAGCCATCGCGCGTGAATACTGAATCATGCTATAAGGATTATTTTTGTGTAACGGTCGCCACGCTCGACGCGGCTCGCGGCGGGGTATAAAGGCGGGGTCCGAGTGCGAGGGGCATTTCATTCCGCTTACCGCACCGCTCTCGAGCGGTCGTGCTAGTTGTCGCGCTCACGTCCCCGTACGTTGAGTGCCTCTCGCTCTCGCGCCTCCGCCCTCCTGCTCACGCAGTATGGAGCAACCGCAGCAGTGAGTTTTCGCCTTCACTTACCGCTCTTGCCCCCTGCCGCCTGGCAGGGGTTTTGACCGCTTGTTACCTGCACTTGTTATTGTTACTTGTTACTTGTTATTTGTTATTTTATTGTTATTATTTTCTTTGTTTTGTTTAACACTGTGTACTACTGTTTCTTGGGAAAGTTACGTCTCTTGTTCTTTGAGAACAAGCCCTCTGTTCTTTGAGAACAGGACAGTCCCCCATACTGTTTAGAATAAAAGTCATCCCCAACATGTCCACCAGACCTTATTAGGTCAATCGTCGCTGCCGTCAGCTGGACGAGACAGCACTCGTCAAAATCCTCGCGTCCCTTGCCCCTCAGGCATGCGTCCCCGGCCCGTCGCCCCCGGCTGCCCCCACAGACCGACCCACCGCGTCTCACGACGACGCCATGTCTACCCAGAGCTCGTGCTCAGATTCCTCCGCGTCCTCCCGGAAGAGGCCCATCACCCCAACTGGCTACACATCCAGTAGCAGTTCCGCCGACTCAGACGGTACAATGACCGATGAGACCCCCTTCACTGTAGTGAGTCCAAGCAGACCTAAGCGCGCCGCTAAAACCGCTCCCCCGTCCCGGCAGTCCCTGCCGCCACCTCCGTAGCCCCGCCGCTGCTCTCGCCCCGCAGCTCCCCGCTGCCTCCACCTCCAGCCCCGCCGCTGCCGCAGTACCCTTACTGCCGCGCAACCTCCCCCCGCTCTCTAAGCCAGCAGCTCGCTGCGAGCCAAAACTCGCCAAAAATCAGGTCCCGCCCCCTGTCTTCCTAAGAGACAAGACCGAGTACACAAGACTGTCGAAAATCTGCTACGACAGCAAAATCGGCATCGACCAGGCCACTAATATTAGTGAGGCCATTAAGATTCACACGTCTTCAATAGAGACTTCCGTCGCCTACAAGGCTATTTACAGCACAACGTGTGTCGTACCACACGTTCGCTCTCCCCGAAGAGCGAAAGGTCAAGGCTGTCATCAGGGGAGTTCCGTTCGAACTCTCCAATGACGAAATCCTGAGGACCTTAAGTCCCAAGGCTTCCCCGTCGAAGCTGTGCATAAGATGCACAGCAGCAAAACAGAGGAGTTCCGCTTGCTCTTGCCATCCTCACTAACGTGCCGGAGGCAGACCATCTTCCGCGGTACGCACTGTGCGGCCTGTCGAGGTGGCGAGCCCCACATAGGCGCGGTTTTCCGGCGATGCCACCGCTGCCAGCTATACGGGCATGCGGCCAACTGCTCAGCCCCCAGGTGCGTTAAGTGCCTGACCCCACCACTCGAAAGTGTCCTCGGCCACTGACGCCGAAACCCCCGTTGCTTGCGTCCTGTGCGAGCAATCTGGTCACCCGGCCAATTACAGGGGATGCCCTCGCGCTCCTCGGCCCCGTCTTTTTAGACCTCCACCGCCGGTGAATGACACCACATTCCCGGCACTCCGGTCAAGGTTGCCCCGTCAGGGCCCCTACTTGCCCTCACAGGGCCCCCCAAGGCCTCTTATGGGCCCCCCTATGCCCCTTATGGGCTCCCCTAGGCCCCTTATGGGCCTCAAGGCCTTATGGGCCATTCAGCCCCTCCGGGCTTTTCTCGGCCCACGCAGCCACCAACCTCCCTGGGGCCCCAAAGGCCGACCCCCGCGGACTTCCTCCGCTCCTCAGAGCGCAACCCTCAATGGTTGATGACCTGAATACGGTTTACTCCGCTATTCAGAGCATCGACATTGGCGATCGCCATAGCGCGCAAACTGCGTGCTGCTGGATCCCCTCAGGACCGTCTCCTCGCTCTAGACACCACAATCTTTGAGCTCGTTGTAAGTTGTTGGCATTGGCCGTTAGTTTGGACATTGCGAAGGCTTTCGATCGGGTTTGGCACAAAGCGCTTCTCAGCTCCTTCCTGTTCCGAAGAATGTGCAATTGGATCACCAGCTTTCTTGCAGATCGGAGCATCAAGGTCGTTGTAGACGGGTGCGCTCCACTACAAGCCTATTAACGCTGGTGTTCCACAAGGCTGCGTGCTATCACCAACGCTGTTTCTTCTGCATATCAATGATATGTTGCAAACCGGTAGCATTCATTGCTATGCGGATGATAGCACTGGTGATGCTATACGCCGGCCAGTGCGAATATTTCTCGGAAAACGTCGCCGAGTACCGGAACAAACTTGTGTCTGAAGTCGAGTCTTTGCTGAACAAAGTCTCGGATTGGAGCGACTAAATCTAGTCCAGTTTAATCCTCAGAAGACACAAGTTTGCGCGTTTACCGCTAAAAGAACCCTTTGTCGTATCTCCTCAGTTTCAGGCACTCCCTTGTTGCCTCAGCCAGTATCGGATCCTCGGCGTCGACATATCGAGTGACGTGTTTCGCAGTCACAGAGAAAGGCCAAATTGGCCTCTAAAAAGCAGCGTGCTCAGTAGAGCGGGACAGTATTTCATGCCGGCACAACGCCTGCAACTTTACAAGGCGCAGGTTCGGCCTCACATGGAATACTGTTCCCATCTCTGGGCTGGGGCTCCCCAGTGCCAGCTCCTTCCACTTGACCGCATCCAGCGCAGAGCGGCTCGATTCGTCGACGACCGAGTCCTTTCCGATCGGCTCGATTCATTGGCCCTGCGAACAGATGTCGCATCTCTTTGCATTTTCTTTCGCATTTACCACGGGGAGTGCTCTGAGGAATTGTTCGGATTAATCCCAGCCGCCAAATTTCACGAACGCACATCGCGACAGAACTCCCGATACCATCCACACCATCTGGATGATTGGCGGTCCACCACTGTGCGATTTAGAAGATGTTTCCTTCCTCGCACAACTTCCTTGTGGAATAGCTTACCACCAGCGATTTTTCCGGACCGATACGACTTAGGGACCTTCAAGAAAAGAGCCTACTCCTTTTTAAAAGGCCGGCAACGCATCTGCAATTCCTCTGGTTCCCCTGGTGTTGAGTTGTTCATAGGCAAGTGATCACCCTCATCAGGTGAGCCGCCGCATGCTCGTTTGCCCCTCTCCTATAAAAAAAAAAAAAAAAAGTTAATTTAACTTAACACTATGACGACTCACTCTGCCTCCCAAAGTCCCACGGACGTATTAAGCCTAAGGGCTTACATCACTCATCTCCTTCAATACTCGCGGTTTGCGAAATAACCTCCCTGAGCTTAAGCTCTTCCTTCGAGATCGAAGTCGACCTCCTCCTACAGGAGACCCACCTCAGACCCCAGAATCTCAAAGGTTTCTCCATCAAAAATATTCTCTTCTTCGTAATGACAGACCCTGACCGCAGAGGCGGTACTGCCATTACTTCAAGAAGACACTTCACTGCTCTCACCGTTCCTCCGCCGCTTACCAATATGGAAGCCACGGTATGCAGGCTGGCCTTGACCGGACATCCGTCCATCGTCATAGCCTCCTGCTATATCCCCAGTAAAACTCTCCCCCTCAAAAAAGATTTTGAGGCCATCCTTGCGTTAGGCAATTCAGTTATTATGTTTGGAGATTTTAACTCCAAGCATACTGATTGGACTTGTCTTACCACTACTCAGAGCGGCAAGATACTGCTTGATATCACGCAGTCTCTCGACCTCACTGTCCTCAGTCCCCTCGGTGTCACTCACTATCCCGACAACACCGACCACGCTCCTGACGTATTAGACTTGCGATAGCAAAAAGTCTGTCTCAACCTCAGGTCAATCGAGACCCTTGACGATCTTGGTTCCGACCACCGCCCTGTCTCCCTTATAGCTTGCATCAGCCACTCCCCAACTCCACCCGCGAAAACCTTCACTAACTGGAAGGGCTTCAAGACGTCCCTAGCCACAGCTTTGGACTCGGACTCCCTATCCCCTTCTTCGGACTTATTCGAGGTACTGAAAAAAATCGACACCGCGGTCGATTCACTCTCCACCCTTATAACATCCTCCCTTAAGAATGAAAGGTCGTCCCGGTTGCTAATAATAATGGTCTTCCCTTACATATTAGCAACCTAATAAAACAAGAGCTGCTCTCCGGAGCAGCACTCTATCAACCCCGAATATGACGTGCGGCCAATCGTCTTCAACGAAGTCCGTTCACGCCTTACCGAATTTCGAGACCTCGAAAGAGTAATCTCATGGAATATCTCTCCCTCTCTTACAGCGTACTATCGGATGGCAGAGCCTCACGCATAGACGCTATCACTCTATCCCTCCTCTCTCGCCCCGACGGTACTATTGCCTTCGAGGACGAGGAAAAAGCTGAGTGCTTTGCAGACAGCATCGCTGCTCAATGCTCTCCTAGCTCTCAACCCACAGAGCCTCACATCCAGGTGGAGGGAAGAGGTCGCCGCCGGAACTCACTCCCCACAGTCTCTGACCCTATCACTGTGTCCAAGATGAGATCTCATCCTCATCAAGGACTAAAACCCAAAAAGGCTCCGGGCGCGGATGGCATCTCCCCAAGCCCTTAAACACTTCCTGAGCAGGTGTTAACCCTTTAGCTTTTATCTTCAACGCCTGCTTTAACCTTGTTACCACCACGTGGAAAGAAACAACTGTCATTGGTATCCCCAGCCAGGAAAACCTCACAATCTCCTCTAGTTATCGTCCCATCAGCCTCCTCAAGGCTGGGCAAACTGAACGAGGTAAACTCGCATGAGGCGCCATCTGTTTCCCACAGACCCTCTTGTCATCCTCACCAATTTGGTTTCCAGAAACACTTGTCCCAAACAAGTTCACCGTATTGTGGAATACATCCTCAGCGGTTTTATCCTCACCGTCATAAGACCATCGGGTCTTCTTTGACATAGCAAGCGTTTGATAGAGTCTGGCACGAGGCCTTATCTACAAACTGCACAATACAGGTCTCCCTGATCGTCTTGTTCGTCAATGGCCTCCTACTTGAAAGACCATTCCCCAGTTACAGACACGAGCACGCTCTCCTCTTCTCGTCAATCAAAGCCGGTGTCCCTCAGGGCTCGGTACTTGCTCTCTTTATATCCTGTACACCAACGACATTCCCATACCGTCGAATGGTGTTCAGATCTCCCTCTTGCAGACGACACTGCCTCTGCAAAGGCACCTCACTTTTATACGGAACAAGATCCAAAAGTCAGTTAATGACTTGGAGCTTGGTTCCAAAATAATATCGATGTGAACCCGGAAAGAGCTCCGCCGTTCACTTCGAACATAAACGACGCCGCCCACTATTATTCCGCCAATCATGTTAGGGACCCCGGTCCCTGGCATACGTCCGCTAAATACTTAGGTGTCACCTACACGGCGGGCTCACTTTCGAGGCCCATGTCAAAAGTAACTCGCAACGCGATTTTATCTAGGTAGGCTCAACAGTATGTTGGGCCGACAGCTAAATGTCCTCCATAATAAACGGACCTTTATAAGGTCTTAACCACGACGTAATGTCTTACGCGGCCCCATTTTGCTCACGCTAAGCCCAAAACCTTGAACAAACTTCAAGTTGTTCAAAACCTTTCTGTCGTCGGGCTACGAACGCACCTTGGTACGTCCGTAACGCCGACCTCCACCGAGACTTAGAGCTACCCACAGTCCAACAATTTCTTAAAACTCTGAAAACTTCTTTAGCTTTGAGTCCCTCAATCATTTCATTCGTGAGGCAGCTATACGGCCCACTTCCTCTCGCTATCGAGTCCAGACCGAAAACGCTCTCTCGGACCCCCGACAAGCTTTCGGCCGACCTGAACTGCCTCTTGGCGGCTCAGGCAAAGCCTTCTTCATCCAATACTTAATATGCCCAGGCACGTCTCTCAGCGGCTCTCGCCGCTGCGCCCTCTTTCCCTAAAGAGGTCGCATCAATCTCGGCAGTAAGGCCACTGGCCAATACCGACCCCAAGGTGGTGTTGTAGGTGGGTAGGCACTTAGGTTTGTTAGGTTAGTCAGTGGTCCCACATAACCACGCAGCAGCTGCGTGGTATGCTTCGACACATTCACCACCTCCTCCCCGCTTCCGGAGGTGCCTTTTGCATTGGGCGCAAAAAAAAAAAAAAAAAAGTGCGAGCTTCACAATATTTAGCTGTTGATGAATAGACGTTCAGAGTGTTCGACCTTATTGACAGACAATAATTGATTTTAACAAACGTGCTATCAGCGCGACTTTTAGTCTACTCTTACGTTTAATAATTTATTTTAGATTTCTTTTGTTGTTATTTTATAAAATAGGTATTGATTATTTAGTGTTTAAATATTTCTTAGTATTAACTTATTATTTAAAATTAAACTTTTATTTATAGTTTTAAATAGGTACCTAGGTATCAAATAGGTTATTTCATTCTATTAGACGTAGCTTAGGTTTCTTATATATTTTAAGAATTTAATTTTGGATTTAAGGATTTATTTAGGATCCGTTTTTATTTAAGTAGGTATTTAGATTTTTTAAGTGTATGGTGCTATAGTTAGGACCTCTAACGTAGATTATTTTGTTAGGTAACTGAATGCCGTCGATTAAAAATAAAATACACAATGCCACCTAAAAACGATTATCTTTATCTCGAAATTCGAGAGAAGCTAAAGAATGAAAATGGGTTCTCAAGAATCAGAGGAAAGAGCACATCAGTTAAACTCTATGAGGTTAGTGCCTCAACTTCTGGAGCCAATGAAAGCTCTCCAGAAAGAGAGATGCGATTAGCAGCTGACAGAGCGAGACAGGCTACATCACGGGCGTCTCTTCTTCTCTCAACGAGAGCTAAAACTTACCATTGACCGAGAACAACATGTGTTATCCGAGAAGCTGAAACTGTTTCACAACGAGGTGCGGCTCAGGCTGACCGCGATCGGCATACATTATCTCGCGGGTCCAAACCTACTGAGAGGAATTACGTCTCACAGCTGACCCGAATGGCATACACTTATCTCGCAGTCCGAAACCTGCAAGGAGGAATTACGTCTCACAGCTGATCGCGAACGGCATGTACTATTCCGTGAGTCCGACCGCCACTGAGAGGAATTACGTCTCACAGCTGATCGCGGACGGCATGTACTATCCCGTGAGTCAGAAACCTACACTGAGGGAATTACGTCTCACAGCTGACCGCGAACGCGCCATTATCGCGAGTCCGAAACCTACCACTGAGGGAATTACGTCTCACAGCTGATCGCGAACGGCATGTACTATCCCGTGAGTCCGAAAACTACACTGAGAGAATTACGTTTCACAGCTGACCGCGAATGGCATACATTATCTCGGTCCAAACCTACACTGAGAGGAATTACGTCTACGGCTGATCGCGAACGTCTGTATTTTATCTCGAGAATCTGAAACTTTACTCAATATGAAGACCGTTTGACAAATGATAGGGTGCACCATAATATTATTCGATCTCTTGAAGATGAACATGAGCATGAACAACGACTAGAGTCGGGACGCGAATATTACAATTCTTTGAGACAAGAACGATTAATAAGTTTGTCTAATGAAGATTAAAATTGAAAATATTCGGTCTCTTGAAACGGACGAACAGCGAGGCCGTCTTCCTGCAGACAGATTTCGACATAGTCTTAATGACTTAGATGATTACATAAGAAGATCAATCTACGAATTCGATGGCGTGGTCAACAAATATAAAAGTGAGTTTGCTTATAACCTCACATTGATTACAGATCATCTTCTGTAATAGGCGATATGAGACGTGTGTTCTTTAATGCTTCAAAGTGGAGTAAGGAGTCAGCTGGTTTCTGTTGTTCTGGAGGTAAAATAAATTTGCCTTCGTTCGAAGATCCACCGAACCTTTAAGTCACTACTTTTAGGGGAACGTGCAATCTAAACAGTTCTTAGACAATATTCTTGCTTATAATAATGCGTTTCAAATGACATCCTTTGGTGCTCAACAAATCTCAGAAGGTCCTTTGTGCCTACTTTTAAGATACAAGGTCAGGTGAACCATTTGATAGGATCCCTTTTTGCCTGAAAGCAACAAGTTTCTTCAAATATATTTGTATCCGACTACAACGAACAGTCGAATATAAGAAATCAATATTTCCCGAATTTAAATACTGAACTTATTTCACAACTTCAGAACATGTTGCATCAGGTTAATTCGTATGTAGTTTTAAATCGGCATTAGCTCTTCGTCAAGATGGTGATAACAATTATAAAATTGTTATAAATACCGACGTCCAACTCAAGAACACCTGGGCGTTATAACGTTCCATCCACGAATGAGGCTGTAGTATTGGTCGACCAGGAATGTGGTAGGCGTGATATCGTTATCCGTTCAGAGACAATCGTTTGCAACGTACAGAAACCCACAGGGCTTACGACAGTGCAATATCCTTTAATATACTCTCGAGGAAGATGGTTATAATTTCGCTTTATACCAAACTGATCCGCGTACAGGCGTACTAATTATAATAAAAGGATGTCATGCCTTCAATTTTATTGTTACCACTTGCAAGTGAGACGCAATAGATTTGTATACTTTCAACGTTTTCGTGGCTTATTCAATCAGTTTATTGTTGACATGTACGCAAAAATTGAAACCGAAAGATTAGTTTATATACGATCAGGCTGGTGCAACTTCATAGCAAAAATTATATTTATTAAATTTTAATGTTATCTCTTCTTTCTTTTCGTAATATGTCTGTTAATGACATTGTCAAATCAAATAGGTTCAAATGTCAAATTATTACATTTGTATAATTTTATTTATTAAGATTGCTTTAAATTTTGTTATAGAAACCGTTGTTCATTTACGATTGTTAAAAATAAATATACATTATAAAACTTATAATTAAATGGCGCAAGAAGCGGAAAAATAATAACAAGAAAGGCCATTCGTAGCAATATTTCCTTAGATGATGAAAGTTTTGTAGTGATTTCAACTTTAATTGTAATATGATATTTAACGCGAGTACATTTATGGACTAGCCATCTATATAGGACAGGTTTATAGTGTGTACGATTGTGTGCGCAAATACAACATTGTTTCCTAAATCTGATAGTTCGATGGGATGGCAATCCGAAACGAACTATGCTTAAACACATCAATTGTGATAATAACATTCTATTTGTTCAATAAAATATGATTTTATTTATATTTTTTTCAGATGCAAGCAATGGGTGAAATAGCTGGCACATGCACCAATTGAAAAGATTCACATGTTAAAACATATTTGTGGCATTTGCAAATCCAGGATTTTGAACCAAATAAACAGAACTGTTATTTCATCAGTGGACTTATTTTAAACTTCCACTATTATGTGTATGTTATTACGTTTCATTTACATGTAGCAAAGATAATATCCTTCTAAAGTCACATTTTGTAAAATTCGATTATATAACTAAACTCAAAGTTATTCATAATTACCTGGTTATAATTTTTTTTTATAGATTCATCTACAAACATTAGCTGTAATGAGGCACTTTGAAAGCGACAATTAATAAACAATCTCTGCGAGTAGTATGTACATGGTACCTCTGTGAAGAAGCCTAACAATTTTGTACAGGTATTTGTTACATAAAGGAATTTAATCCAATCAGTGTATAAAACAATATCTTTACCTTTAAAAGAACTAATGTTGAATGAAAACAAGCATCCAGACGCAGATATTTATTTTTACAGCATAGCAACAATTGTTCAGTGCAGAAACGAAGCTTCAGTCCTGCAATGCCGCAATAAACCTTAGCCACTGCTCTGAGTCGTCATTTATTTTATTTAATTATTAGTATAATAGTGCGTTTTTTATTTTATATTTTATACATATTTTTGTACCTAATAATTAGGTATAGTAGAGATATAATTACAAATTGCTGTGTGTAAAATACATTTATTTCTTATCCTCATGGGCATTTTTACTCAATGCCCACATTAAAAAATTATTTCTCATAAATTATTCAGGATCTAACTTTTATTAAAAAATATCGATAAACAATATATCGATAAAATTAGTTGAGGATAGACATTTACAGCACTATTATAATTCGCCTATGTTGTCAACACTGTTTGTCAAAAAATTAAATATCATGTCTTGATATTGTTAGAGTAGCTTGGCGCAATGTCATACATTTACTTTTTCTTAGGAAGTCCCGTCTCTTAAACGTAGTGATTATATTCTCTTTGTATACGATCTAATCAAAGGCAGCTGCGCGCTGAAGAATACGTGCACCTTCGCGACGCCATGCAGCAAGATAATGATACGGTGAATATGGGCCGTTTAGTTATTTCCCTCTTCTTTTACTGGTGGTCCGCTACATGCACGAACGTACTCAAGATGCTTTTTGTTACGTAAAGAAAATATGGACGTCCAACTTATTTATTACTGTAACTACCAATCCCAAGTGGGATGAAATCACTCGGGAGCTTATTGAGGTCAAGCACCATGACCGCCATGATATTATCGCGAGAATTTTTATTTAAAATTAAAATCAATGATAGATCTACTTACCAAAGATAACATTTTTGGAGATGTATTGTGTTATATGTATAGTGTTGAGTGGTAAAAACGCGGCTTACCTCACGAACACATCTTGCTTTGGTTAAAAGATAAGGTTCGACCTAATGATGTAGACAGTTCAATCAGTGCTGAAATTCCAGATCCGATTGCAGATCCCGTGTTATAGGACATTGTTAAAACTCATATGATACATGGTCCATGTGGTGCATTTAACGAGAATGCTCCTTGCATGCAAGACGGTCGTTGCACTAAAAGATATCCAAAAGCATTAGTGGATGAAACTGTAACAGGACATGATGGATACCCATTATATCGTCACCGTTCAAGAGACAATGGTGGTTTTACTGTTAAAAAGCGAGTGTCTGGACAACAGGTTGCTAGATAATGGGTGGGTCGTTCCGTATTCGCCTGTGATGTCTAGAGCATTTCAAGCTCACAAATGTTGAAATGTGTGTAAGTGTAGAGTCAATAAAATATATTTGTAAGTATATTAACAAGGGCAGTGACCAAGCTACATTTGCGTTGAGAAATAAACATGATGAAGTTACTAGATTTCAGTCAGGCAAATATATCAGCTCTTCAGAAGCTGTGTGGCGGATCTTAAGTTTCAACATTCACGAAAGATATCCACCTGCGACTCATCTGGATGTTCATCTTGAAGGCGGTCAACGTATATATTTCAACGCCGAAAATGTTACAGAACGATTAGAGAACCCTAGACAAACAACTTTATTAGCATTCTTTCGACTTTGCCAAACTGATGATTTTGCAAAATCTCTTTTGTATGAGGAAGTTCCATCGTATTATACCTACGATAAGCAACGAGGTGTCTTTAATCGTAGACGCCGTGGCAGGCCTGTAGATGGCGAGTCAGGTATTTTCAAAGAACATGTTCTTTGTGGGTGTATACCGTTCATCCTAACAACGCTAGTGTTTTATTTGCGATTATTATTACAATACAGTGCGAGGACCAACATCATTTATAGATTTGAGAAAAGTAGACGATGTTGTTTATCCAACTTATCATGCAGCTTGCCAAGCGCGTCGTTTGCTTGAAAATGATCAGCATTGGAATGACGCTTTAACAGAATCCTGTGTTAGTGATAATCCGACGGTTACGCCATTTATTTGTAACATTACTCACATTTTGTAATTTGTCAGATGCTGTACAATTATGGGAAAATATAAAGAAAAATTTTGCAGAAGACTTTCTTCGGAATATCTCTCACAATGATGAAGCGCACCTAATGATAATTTCCGTGATCTTGCCATAAATCTGTGCTATTAGCTCTTCAGGAAGACTTAACAGCAGTAGGCGGTAAATCACTCTGTGAATATGGTTTGCCAACACCAACCTTAGTCGGAGAGGTTACCAATAGGAATATTCTGCAGAGATTGGTTACAACTCTATGGAACTGCTGGCAACATTTGAAACGGTGTCCCAATGATGACTGCAGAACAACGTTCGTCTATGATTGCGTGTGCGAGTGTTCAGAATAATTTGGGAACAATATGGTTTTTAGATGCACTGGAGGAACTGGGAAAACCTTTTGACTAAATTAATATTACTCATGTTCGAAATCAGCGTAAAATTGCTCTTGCCGTGGCTTCATCAGGTATAGCTGCAACATTGCTGCCAGGAGGTAAAACTGCTCACACTGTTTAAAATACCAATTGATTTAGATCGCACGGAAGTCCAACCTGTAGTATTTCAAGAAATAGCGACAAAGCTAAGGTATTACGTGAATGTAATTTAATCATATGGGATGAATGAACGATGGCCCACCGAAAAGGACTAGAAGCGGTAGACAGAACTTTAAGGGATATAAGATAAAATGATCGACCAATGGGCGGTATCACTGTTTTATTTTGTAGTGATTTCCGACAAACCTTAAAGGTAATACCACGGGGAACCCGAGCTGATGAGGTTAGGGCTTGCCTAAAAGCTCTTATTTGTGGCGTGATATACAATCGGTACATTTGACTATAAACATGCAGTGAGAACTGGAGATAACCGGATGATCGTCAATTTTCTGATAAATTATTAAAGATTGGGAAGGTACCTATCACAACTACACCAAGGAAAACTTATTCTGACGCCTGAGTTATGTTGTATAGTGCAATCCCAACCACATCTTATATCGTCGGTTTACGGTGACGTAACAATTATATTAAATAGGGACAATTTTGCTATGCGAAAGATCCGTTTTAACTCCTCGTAATGACCAGGTATCTGAGATTAATAACAAAATACTGTCGGATATACAGGGGAAAGCAAAGTTTATAGTTCAATAAATAGAATGGTCGATGAACAAGAAGCCACTAATTAGATAAATTTTAAATTCTTTAAATATGCCGGACTTCCTTCTCATGAAATTTGTTTAAAATTGGCATTCCGATTATTCTGCTCGAAATTTAAGACCACCACAACTTTGCAATGGAACTCGTAAAAAGTAACCCAGTTGCAACAAAATATAATCGAGGCTCAAATTTTAACAGGTTGCGGTGCAGGAGAAACCGTCTTTATTCCCAGAATTCCATAATACCAAATAATTTTCCATTCAATTTAAAAGAACGCAATTCCAGTATCATTGTGTTATGCAATGACAATTAATAAGGCTCATGGACAGACTTTTCATGTTGCTGGAGTAGATCTCGGTGTCAGTTGTTTCTCGCATGGTCAGTTGTACGTCGCTCTTTCCCGGGTTAGCAGTTCTAGTTCACGTGCCGGACGGGTCAACTTTCAACATAGTTTACCCAGCTTTGCGCTGAGTATTTTTGTTCTATAAGTACTTAAGCCTCATGTGAACGTGATCTAAACAATATTACCAATATATTAACAATAACACACAGTTACACTCCATCCAAAGCCCAGCGACACTATAACATATATAGGAATGACGTCTTAGCAAAAGTTGTTTAGTCTGATGGGCATTTCCTGTTGACTTACAAAAATGAAAGATCTAGAACGTCTCGAATCGTCTCGCGAATCACGTTTTTTTCCCGTCCCCGGGCTCTTAGAATTCAACATCAGACGTTTCAGATCTTCGATTTTGACGACCCCGTTGTCGCTGGCATAAGCAACAGGATCCGCGTACGAAGTCGCGGGCAGAAGCTAGTTGTAAATATTTTAGTACAAACTAAGAAGACCGTGTTACGGAGAGGCTGCCCTGTGTCACATCTTAATAAGCACTCTTGTAGTTTGCAAACTATCATGCTCAATTTTTTTTAGTAAGGCTAAAAAGAGAAATAATCTGTAAATTTAACTATCAAGCATTCGTTGTCAAAAACAAACGAATTTTCCTCTAAACTTGAACGCAAATTCATCTTTGAATAGAATTCCTTCTCTGTCATTTGCATAAAATAACAGTCTCAGTATGTGTACCCCGGCGCAGATGCAAATGTAGTCCGCTGAGAAAATATAGTGATATTTATTGCTGTAGCAATGTATTTTTCCACCACCCAATGAATTGACTCCATTTTGCAAACGTTTCTCAGATGTATATTTCAGATATATTATCGTTACAATTTGACTTTAAATGACAATATAATTTTTTCTTAAACGGCGAATGGATCAGGTCAGGTAAATTATTTTATTGGCATCGCCTGTTAATATGTCGGCAAAATTTCAGATTCAGTTCCAAAGACAGGGAATAAAGAGTGCTCATGTGCTTGCCCACGCACTCGCACACCATGATCCCATCCTGCGTAGATGGCATGTTTCCTTGTTTTGACTGGCCACCGTGACTGAAATATGGTCATGTGGAACATTACGTATAATTTATTTAGTCATTGAATTATTCAATTATTACAATCCATCAATAGTTCACCGCTGAACAAAGGCCTCCCTACTGGATTGTCTAACTGGAGAGATATTTGCCACAGATTTCACTCTTTTGTAGACGGGTTGTAGGTGGGTTATTGAGAGAAGCTTTCAACTCTGCAGTAAAATTAAAAGTTCATAAACTTAACATTCTGTGTATTATAATTTCATGAACTTCAAAGTTCAAAGCAGTCTCTTAAAATATTGTCAAGATTTATTTTCATCTTATAATGTTTATGAGCTTTTTTTTTTTTTTCAATCATAACATCCATAGAACACCCTGGCTAAACTAAGGCAGTTGATGTTGCACAGCCGCTATAAATGGATGCACTTGGATTGCAAATTCTGTGCTTGGATGCGTCAAGAACAGTGAATGTTTCCAATAACCTAGGGTTGTTCATGCCACAATACATGGTATTTATCCAAATTTAGCCTCTTTTCATATAAAACTGAAGTGACAAGCGAACTTACAGACCCAGGTGGACTGTAAGATGGTAAGTGGCAACTGCAGTCCATGGACACCTATAGCCAACTTTATACAAAAAAGGCTAATGATGCGTTGTCACTCTGAGGTGGTAACCTTACCTCGCAGCTTGAAATTTTACTGACTGTCTATCTTTTACTTTTTCGACCGTAGCACGGCAGTAAAACCTACCCAGATGAACTCCTAGATAGAAAATTCCTACAACCTAGAAAAAACTCTGCAAAAAGAAAGGAAACAAAACTAATCTACAGATTTATTCTTAGAGTGTACGCTGGAATTGCATAACTAATAAGCATTACTCAGCTCAAGTACACGAACTTGAGTACAATTTTAAGTTTGTGATCTTATTATTAAACATATCTCAAGATGCGGCTTAGGTTTACGATATCAGCTGAGTGAGATACTGCTTAATAAACGAAACTCGCCTCTCAAGTGTGTGTACTTGAGATGCTAAAATTTGAGTGCGGGCAGTCCGTGAATTGAGATCGTGATTGTTGTCATGGAGATGGAAAATATTTAAAGAGAAATTAATTATTACGACGAAATTGAGTAAAATAACGATATTTTACGGCTCTCGCGATAACGTTTATCAAAAATTTATATAACGGATGCCTCCGATCCTTTTAAGTTACCAAATGAAGGAATAAACGATACAAATTTGTCAAGAGTCAGTAATATACATATATTGTATCATTAATAAACTCGAAATAGACCCATTGATGAAATACAGTAATAGATGTCTTCTAATTTCCCCAGAAATAGCCGCCCTATTAACTTTAAGGTTTTATGCCACAGCATCATTTCAGGTATGTACATATTGTATATTTATTTAAATAGGTATAACTTATTTCATTACTTAAATTAATATTATGTATTTCAAAGTAGATAATGGAAAAATCGTCTTTTCAACGTTTCCATGACGTCACGAAAAATAAGGCGTAATATATGACAGTTTTCATAGTGGGGAAGTTAATTTGTTCAAAAAATGTAAAAGTTTATGTTTCTTTTTGTACTATTAGTTGTATTTTATCTTTATCAGATTAAAAATAAATAAACCAAACCACAGATATTCATATAAGCAAAAAATTCAAAAAGAGTTAAAAATGTGCAAAGAATTGAAGGGCAAACCACTGAGACATTGTTTTGTGTATTAATATAATACTCTAAAAACCGATAAAATGTTATTTAAAACTAACTTCTCATTTAAAAGACATTGTGTAACAAAAAATTTCACCTCATTGTTAACTAGCGATATCTGGTGAGCGGAAGATTATTAGCCCTCATTAATGAACGTCCAATTAATGTAATAATATTAATAGAAACAAATCAAATATATTTCTATGAAAAAGTAATCTAATAAATTTATATTTCAGCTTGTTTGTCGAGACCTAATACATTTATCACAAACTACAGCATCAAATATTATAACCAAAGTCTCAAATCTATTAGCCCTTCTGTACACAAAATACATAAAAAAACCTCAAGGAGAACAGGCTAGTAAAAGCAGAGAACTTTTCAAAAACTTGGTCTGGACTCCCTGGGGTTAATGGTGCTATTGACTGCACTTATATAAAAATTTTGTAAATCGCCAGGATGCAAGCATCATGAAGTATATAGGAACAGGAAGTAATATTTTTAATTAATGTGCAGGTATTCCTTTATTATCTACTTTTGCTAAAAGGTTACAGTCACATATTACAGAACATTATAGTCAACAAACAACAAAATACCTTATAAAATTAAAATTAAAAGTAAATATTCCATGTTTTTTAAGTTGTTGTTGGTCATCGAATGGAAATTTTAGATTTATAGTTGCATGTAGCATGCATGACTCCAGAATATTTCAAATGTCTTCAGTGTACATGAAATATTCCCAAGGTGTCCTGGATGACTTGTAGGTGACAGTGGATATCAGATTGAAGATCTGATCGACTGAAGATCCCCTTCAATTCGTTTATTTATTTATTTATTTTTATTTGTACCGGCTGTTTGTGAAACGCTCCCGAAAACGAAGACAGACGATAGTACTAACGATACCTTTGATGATGGGTCAGAAAGAAAGTCGATCCGGAGGAAAAAAAATCATCTTTTCACAACGTTTCATTAGCTTTATTCACGCTCCATCATGTTAGTACAGTTAAATGAAACGATAATTTCACAAAAAAAAAAATATCATGAAGATACTTAAACATAAAACAAGCGGTGAAGTTACAATCATCTGAGGGGGTCAATGAACGCGCGGACGCCGAATTCGCGCAGCCCGCAGCTAGCAATGGTACCACAATACCTAATAATTTACAACACTTGTCTAAATACCTAACTTATCTATTTAACCTACTATTTTGCCACTGTGCTTGTCTCCACCTAGCCACTTTAATTCGAATTCACATGTTAAATAAACCAAATATCTGGTTTGATTTATTAATTTTTTAATTGAAAAAATTACTTAAATGAAATGTTAACAAGGTTAGGGTCATGCTTTTTTATCCATCGTGTAGGTATGTTTATTATTCTGATGTATTCAGTTATGTACCTATTCAGATCAGTTCAGTACTAAGTTATTTAAAAGAATTAGGTATGAAACAGCTTATCGATCTAAATCCTCCGTGGTTTTATGAGATGCGGCTCAAATTGTGACCCATTTATTTCGAGGCAGATTTGGGCTGGGCATTGCGTCTCCTCATGCAGGCGGTGCATCATCGTGGGTCTTCGACACAGTCCGCACGTAGTTTGTCGAAAACATCCACGATCCTTTGGCGCATTTCGTCAGCACTATCACACTCACGATTCAAAACCCTTTCTTTCATATACCCTCACAGAAAGAAGTCTAACGGGGTCAGATCTGGTGAGCGAGGTGGCCAAGCGTGTGGTCCTAGTCTGCCAATCCAGTGATCATCAAATAGCTCGGTGAGGCGCTCACAAGCGAACCTCACGACATGTGAAGGGGCACCATCATGCTGGAACCATGTGCGGCAATATTCAGCCAACGATAGGTCGTCTAAAATGTCAACCAACTGTTCATTTATGAAGTTCAGGTATCGCTGTCCGTTAAGTCGCTGTGGCAGAAACACTGGTATGCGATCCTTAAGTAAACCTGCCCATACGTTGACCGACCATCGGGTTTAGTGCCCGGTTTGTCGAATAGCTTGCGGCTTAACCTCGGAATACACGTGTGTATTTCTTCGGTTCCACATGCCGTTTCTGGTAAATGTCGACTCGTCCGTCCAGATGACGTGCTCAATGAAACCAGGCACACGTTGTTGCTGGTCTAATAACCAACGGCAGAAAACTCGCCAGCGGTTGTGTTCGCCGGGAACTAAAGCTTGCACTTTGTACACTTTGTATGGGCGCATTCGGTTACGCTTTAACACCTTGTGAACTGTACAGTATGACACACTTGTTCCATCCCGACGCCTTAACAATTTAGCGATACTTCGTGTACGGTTCGGATTCCGGCGAACGACATCTAAAATGCGCTCCTCTGAGTGAACAGTCACTTGATTTCCACCTCCTGCCGCCACCAGAACAATGGGCCGATTTTCCAACACTCGCTGAAATGCTGCTATTATCATACGAGAGTCAGCTGGATGTCGAGCGGTCGGGAATTTCTCTCGGTAAATTCGTAATGCACGCGAAGCATTCCCGTGATCTTCTACAAGGCACATTAATATGTTGCCGTATTCACAAGCACTATAAACGTATGCGTTAGGCATTATAAAAACAAAACAAGAAACTCAAAATGTAAATTACGTTAGCTGCGCCCGGAGGTTCGAAAAAACCAAATTTACTTATAAAATATATTTAAAATAAAAATTACAAATTATGTTGCTATAGCTAATTAATCTAACAGAATGAACATGGTGTAACTGAGTACGTGATATTTTATACATCCGGCACGTGGCTTGAATTGCTGCGCCTGCAATCCTGTCGGTTTACATAGCAACTGTTCTAGGTACCTAGTCAGCGATCGTCATATCATAGGTATATGTCCTCCACCCTCAGAACGGCAACTATTTGAGTATGTTCAGGAAAATGTTGCCGGGATTTCAGTTTCCATGATCTTCTGAATTAGATGTTGGTGATTGCGCTGCTTTGCTCGTTTCTTTCTGCATCTTGATATGTAGCGACGGGTGGCCAGTACAAAGATAAGGATACCTCCACTCGATAGTATGATATAAAAGGAATTGTCGTATGATATAGTGTGTCACTTATGGCGTGGTTGTACTGGTGATTGCATGAGAATTTTGTCTTGGATGCTGTGTAATCCTTGGAGATAGATTGAGTTTAGGTGGATGCGGGTAGATGCTGTAGCTTGTTCCGGAGATCTGAAAGGTAGTCCAGTGAGATTTAGAGGTTGACCTTTTATCTCATTATTGTCGTTGACGATGGTGAACTCGGCAGTTTTAAGAAGACAGCTGGCTGGAATCGTAATGAGATAACTCCCTTGTAGCATGGTGAATTCTTTTCTTCCGCAAGACAATTGTACCTTGGTATAGTGTGGAAAGGACAGGATATAATGCTGGTCATCTAGTTTTTCCATCGCTTCTTTTGACAGGATGATAGTAGTAAGATTGCAGGCTTCTTGTATGACTTACTTGGTGATCAACTCTTGGATGCAATCGGGTTGTGTTCGAATCTGATAGGTATTGCGTTCTTCACAGAGATACCAGTGGTTAAACTTCGGACATTCTGTCTATGTTGCACGAATGATAACGTTGGTTTGCTACGAAGGGATAGGTTGGGATAAGGGCCTGTAATTTTATTTGGGACAATGGATAATCTATATAAATCAAAATTATCTCTAGAAGTTATAGGAAATTTAAAGATGAACGCGATTTGTTTCTCCGTGTAATATGAGCCGGGTTTTATTACGTCATAATATTCTCTGAGTTCTAAATTTAATATCTGATCTGGGATGTAATTACTTCTAAGCTTACTTAACATGGAACCTAATACATCTATATCTATCATAGAATAGTGCATGCTAGATGCACGAATAAAAGCTAAAGTGTTTTCTATTCTAATTAATTCTAGCATTAAGTCCTCTACATTATCACTAATTATTTCTAACAATTGCGCGAATTTAGCGTATTTAGTTAAACTAGTTTGCCTATATGCATTACTATTTAATATAAGTATCAAAGTCTCATTAATTTTTCTTTGATTTTCCGCTATCTCAATGATTGCATTACTATGTTAGACATCCATTCTTTACTTAGAGATATTGATTGAATTCGGATGCAACGCTCAGTTGATTATCCTTAAGGGTTTTAATTGCCTCGTTATATCTTAACGCGTCTGTATAATCTAAGTTACCAGTTATGCTTTTATGACTGAACCAAGACTATCTATAAGACCTCTTTAGCTCTATTGGGCTCCAGGGTTCTGAGATGACTTAACACCTTGCCAAGTTTGTTGAACAGATAATCTATTTGGATTTCGTATAGTAAATAAGTATCGTTAGTCAGTCGGTTCTGGAAAGTCAGTAGTTGATTCTGTAGGAGTGGATATTACCTTCAATGTCATCAAGTCGTACGTACTGTAAAATGTATGGTAATGAGTAGTCAATTTCGTGGGTCCTAGTTTATACGGCAGTAGTCCTGGTCCGTCTGATAGACTTTCAAGTTTTATCTCTGTCGTCTGAGTCCTTTGAAGGAGCATTATTAGCAGCATCCTGCAACAAATTAACTGCTTTAGGACACGCTTGAGCCGTGATTTTGCTACTGGACCACGTTTTTAGATGTATATATATGAATCGGTAGATCGGCCAATACAGTGTCCTGAGTATAACGTGGTGCGGTTTTCTGGCGGGCGGCAGATGGATTTTTAATAAAAACTTGCTGCTGCGGCGCGTATTCTATTTCCGGTTCGCGGTCCTTATTCCTACTCTCTATAATGGCTGTGCGATTAGCTAGTGACGTGCTGTTAATAATTTCGTACACCTTTTTCATTTGATCCCTATGCGTCTGTACATACTGCTGTAGTAGTTTCAGGTTATGTCGATGTCGAGACAGTCTCTATGGTCAAAGTGTCCCGTTAATAAGTCAAATGGTCGACATCCAGTAAAACTGTATTGAGCTATTGTAGGCTATTATTGCGTAAGGCATGAGATTGATGACCGGTTCGTCCTTATGTTGTGTTTTAAAATTCTAATATGTTCCAAAAGGGTCGAATGGAACCTTTCAATATTACCGTTATTGTTAGAGAATGGGCTAAAATACGATGGTGATTTATCTTATGGAGTCTAGTAAATTCTAAGAATAATTGGTTAGTGAACTCTGTTCCGTTGTCAGTAATATTGTTAGGGGACACCGTGATGGGTACAATATTGTAGAAGGGCTGTAATATACTAATAGGTTCCGTCGCGTAAATGGTAAGCTTGTCCGTATTTTGTAAAACGTCTATAAAAGTTACATATTTTTCACCTTGAACTGTAAAGAGGTCCATGTGAATTATCTCAAAGGGTTTGGTTGCAGGTGGTACTACATTAAATTGAGGTCTTACTGGGTTTCTATCATATTTGGCCTGTCCGCAGATGGTACACTCGTTAATAAATTTTGTAATATGGTCTTTCATTTTGGCCAATAGTATTTGAGATAATGCTAGGTAACACTCATTAATACCACGGTGGTTGGTTTTACCGTCGTGATAGTGACGAATGATTTCTTGTTGTCGCAAGTATTCCTTAACATTCTCTAACTCGAATTTAGTTAGAACAAGGTTAAGTGAAGAGCTTTTAAATTTATCCTGTAAGATTGGTATATTTTATATAATGCTAAAGGTGGGTTTATTAAGAGAGCTGTTTTGATTTTCGGATTGACATACTCTTTAGCGTTTATGACGTCTTCTTCGAGACTATTTTCCGATAGTTGAATGCTAACACGTGTATGGGTATCGAAAGGTTTACTCACAATGGTTTTCCGTTTAACGTCGCTAACAACAGTCAAGTGAATTTGTCTATTAAACTTATTGAGTGGTTCGTCGGTTATAGGAATTTCAAGTATCGGGTGTTCGTTACTGGTGTGTACGGTCTCAGTCGAAGAGTTCGCAATACCTTCGCTTGGGTTGCCTATTAACGAATTTAGTTCGTCAATTTCGTTCATTAACATCTTTATGTCTTCATTGTGAATCTCTATACGTGAGAGCATCGGCATTGGTGTTAATTTTGCCTTTCTATAAATTACTGTAAAGTCATACTCGCTAAGTCTAAGTCGCTATCTTGTAAGACGAGAATTTGGTTCTTTCAAATTCATCATCCACTGCAATGGTTTGTGGTCTGTCAAAATTTTAAATTTACGTCCAAACAAATATGGTCTAAAGTATTTCGTAGCCCAGACTATGGCGAGAAGTACTTTTTCGATTGTACTGTAATTAACTTCGCTTTCGTTTAACGTACGAGAAGCGTAGCAGACTTTGTCGGATCCTATTGGACCTTGTGACAGTACGGCACCAATGGCAAAGTTAGAAGCATCTGTCGTTAGGTTAAACTCTTTAGTAAAGTCTGGATATTGCAAGATGGGATCGTTTGTCAAAAGACTTACATTTTCGAAAGCGTTAACGTAATTATTGTCTATTGTTACCTTTTTGCCTTTCTTAAGACACTGCGTTAATGGTTTAGTAATACGGGCGAAATCCGGAATGAACTTTCTGTAATAACCGAGAAGGCCTAAGAATTGTTTAATTTCTTTTGGATTCTTTGGAATAGGGTATTTTTGTACAGCCGAAATTTTATCGGGGTTGGTTTAATACCGTCCCTGGTGATAATATGACCGAGATAAGCCCTTTCATGTTTGAGAAACTCCGATTTGTCCATTTGGATCTTAAAGATGGACTCACGAAGTCTACTAAATACTTTGTCTAGGTTAACTATATGTTCTTGGAGTGAGGTGCTGAACACAATTATGTCATCTAGGTATACAAGGCATATATGATTTTGTAGCCCCCTTAAGACATTGTCCATAACTCTTTGGAACGTAGATGGACTGTTCTTCAGGCCCATTGGCATGCGAAGGAATTCGAAATGGCCATGTTCTACATTAAAAGCGGTTTTCGCTATGTCCTGGGGGTCCATTTTGACCTGATAAAAACCGCTTTCTAAGTCTAAGGTGGTAAAATATTGGCACTTCCCTAATTTGTCAAGGACATCACTAATGTTCGGGATAGGGTATTTATCGTCAAGTGTCTTTTCGTTTAATTTGCGAAAGTCAACTACAAGACGCCACTTCTGTTTGCCAGAAGCATCTACTTTCTTTGGCACAACCCAGATGGGTGAGCTCCATGCAGATTCGGAAGGTCTTATAATACCCTGATCTAACATTTTGCTTATTTCGTCTTTAACTTCTTGTCTATGTATGAATGGATAACGATAGCTTTTAGTGTGTATTGGTACTTCGTCCGTGGTTCGAATCCGATGTTTTATTCTATTTGAAGTGAGGCTTTCACCTTCTATGTAAAACGTCCGAGTAACGAGCAAAGTGCTACTAAATTAGCCTTTTCCTCCTCGTTTAGGTGGTCTGTACGTAATCGCGAAACTACGTCTTTTGCGCGTGCTGATAATTGTTCATGCACTCAATATTAAATAATTCCGTGGGCTGGTCGGTCAGTGAAAATATTATATCGTGGCGTTGGGTTCTCTACCTCAATATAACCGCGATTATTGACGACAGTGGTAACACATTCGTGAATAGTACAATTACATAGAACCTGCTCCGTAATATAGGCTTCGCCATCCCTGTATCCAATGGAACTCTAATAATTTTCGAAGAGCTGGCAGGTATTATATCTTCGTATAGATTAACATGCGAGTTATATAATTTTATGGGATTACATGCTGAATGCGTTATTAATTGTCCCTCTTTTAAATCTATGGGCCTCCCATTTACTTAATAAGTCCAAACCTATAAGGCCGTCAAAATAGTCATGAAAGCGATATACAAAAATTTCACTTCATCGGAATCACTAAATTCAGAAAACAAGGTAACGTTATAGAATAATTATTACGGCTTGTCGCGTGTGTGTTTGTTACTTCGAACGGGTCAAAATTGGGGAAATCGCTGAAAAATTTTTCTACAGCTTCAGGGCTAATAAAAGACTGATTCGCGCAGTATCTATTAAAATTTTTAGTGGGGTTTGCTATCTGTATATATGGTAATTGTCTTTGAGTCTGAAGATTTAATTCTATTTTGGTTTTATAGTCGAATCGTCTTGAAAATCCTGATCGAGATTGCTTAGATTCTACTTGTGATTGATTTTGAATATAATAATTATTATCTTGGTTTTCGTCAGTCGGGTTATAATAAGAAAAATCAGAAGCGAAATCCGGGGCATAAGCATTGTTGAAGTCGGTATGGTCGGTGTAGTATGCGTACTCGTATTCAGGGTTATACTCGTAATATGAATCGTTATACGCAGCGCATTCGTTTGTATTCATTTCATGGTTTAAAATAATTTGTTGGTGGATTGCCAAATTTATTCAGTCATGTCCTGTCAACATTTTTGTGTGTGGTAAAGCCTTGGGAATAAAACGCTGGACTCCACTCATGGGCTGAGGTTGTTGAGGTTATTTCGGGTGGTAATCGGAACACGTTACTACGCTGGTTGTAGTTAGGAGGGTGCACGAACATGCGCTGGGTATTAGTTGGCATGCGCTGTTGGTGTGGTACGGGTTGAGGAAATCTGAACGGCTGAGGTGGGGTCGGTAAGGTCTTTGCCCAACAGGAACTGACCAATTAGGTACTGGAGTTTGGAAAGGTTGATGAGGAATGGAAGGAGGTGGTGTGGATGGTGGAATGAACTTGGGGAATGTTGACTTTTTATGGAGTCATTGCGCTGTTGGAGATACATAATGTTTAATTCCTCCTGAACATATTCTAAGGCTTTCTCTATTGTCGACGGTCGCATGCAACGTATACGAGATCCTAAAGGTTCCTTTAAGCCGCGGACATATGCTTGCATTGCGACTTTCCTATAGATGTCCCGTTTGGCATCGATGGTTGTCGGTATGGTCTCATGTAAAGACACGTAAGTCATTATCGTGCTAAACAAAGTTTGGAATGGTCATAAAATTCTTGTGGAGTTCTATTGCCTTGCGAAGCTAAGGAGAGGTCATTATATAAAGCCGTTTCGTCCCGCTGGTCGGAAAAGTTATTTATTAGTGCTGTCCTAATACCTAACCAATTTTCAGGAATGCCATTAGAGTTTATAGTGCAGGCAGCGGTTCCTATTATTTTGTTAAGAATACCGTTCAAAAGACATAAATTAGAAAATTCACTATCGGTCGCATTGCTTAGATACTGCGAAACTAGCCTGTCACATATTTTTATGAATCTAGTTAAAACGTTAGGGTTCCCATCAAACTCCGGGACGAGGCGTAAAGCCTTAAAAATTGTGTTCGGGTCATGGGCCATCTCTGTTAACCCTTAACGCATAGGAAACCATATATGGTTTGACTTGTTTACAGTTCATTTATTCTAAAAAAAAAAACTTACGTATGAACCTAACGGGGTTTGTTTGTCATATCATTAAAAAACAAAACGCAACTGTTTTGTCTATGGCTACATGCCATTTGAATATAACCTCACTTTTTCAGACATTGTCAGTGAATGTTTACGTGCACGTGTGACTCTCAACTTAGCAAAAATAAATAAAATGAAAAGGTGAGTTTTTGAACGAAAAATTATTTTCTTGTGTGTCATATCCTCTAGTTTGTATGCACTGTAATTGATTTTCACTTTTATTCGATTTCACCCATTTTCAACACTAATTGTTTCGAAACCATATATGGTTTCATGCATTCAAACATGATTGAACAAGGATGTGGTTTCTTTTAAATTTCTTTACTTTTTCTTAATGCTCAGCTATTTTTTCTAGAGTAAACCCTGAACGCTTTTATGGGCATAACAGGCATACTAACGCAATCCTGAGAATGGCCTTAGCGATGATGATTTGGCACCCGATTCCGATACAGACATGCCTACATCCTCCATACCTTTTAGACGCCCTGTTATTGTACCTGAGACGGACGATGAATTTTCAGACGAAGACGATGTTCCTTTAGCAATTTACCCTCAACATTACCCTCAACATCAAAGACCAAGAAAAGCAGTCGTTGTAAAGAACCTACCATTAGAATGAACTGGTCAACAGAACATTTGCCTCCTTATAACCCGGATCATTATATTTTCACTGGAGATGTTGAACTACCTGACGATATAAAAGAGCTAGATTCAGCCGATTTCTTGTATCTATTTACTGACGAGTTGATAACAATGATAGTAGAACAATCCAATTTGAAAGCTATTCAAGATAACATCAAAGCAAGCCTATATCTCGAAAGAAGAGATGGAACAGTTTATAGGTATAGTAATTTTATGTCTATAGAAACTACCAGCATCAAGACTTTACTGAATTCGGACATAGGGCAACCTCAAGTAAATGAGGTAATGACATGCAACAGATGGGAAACAATAAAGCGTTTCTACATTTCAACGACAACTCAAAATTTATTCCATTTGGTAAGAAGGACACGAAAAGCTATTCAAAGTTCGTCCTCTGATAGAGAGAATCGACAGCGCCTTTTGATAGTTCCCAGGGAAGAATATTTGGCGGTAGATGAGCAGATGATACCTACCAAAGGCAGACACGAACTCAAACAGTATAACCCAGCGAAGCCGGATAAATGGGGTTATAAAAACCAAGTTTTGAGTGGAGTATCAGGGTTCAGCTATGATTTCGAGTTATTTGCTGGCGAACAAAGCAACAAGGTTCCTGATGGCGCACCTGACCTTGGAGTTAGTGGCAATGTTGTGACTCGTTTATCGCAGTCGGTACCAAAACACAAGAATCACAAAATCTTTTTTGATAATTGGTACAATAGTCCAAAATTACAGGTATATCTAACTCAGAGTGGTCTTTTACCTTCGGGTACCGTGCGATTGAACCGTGTGCCAAATGCTCAAATGCCTTCCGAAAAAGAGTTAAAAAAAGGAGGAAGAGGCCATATGATTGAAAAAACTGCCACAATGGATGGAATTCGACTAGGTTTAGTAACTTGGTTTGACAACAAGCCTGTGAATATGCTTTCAACATTCGTTGGTAGCGAGCCTATCACAAAAAAGGAAAGATATTGCCGCAAGGACCACCAATACAAAGAAATAGACTGTCCACAAGTTGTTGAAGTCTACAATCGTCATATGGGAGGCGTGGACTTACTTGATTCAATGCTGGCTTTACAGGATTCATTTGAGATCAAAGAAGTGGTATAAAAAATTTTTTCCATATGATAGATTTATGCGTTGTAAATGCGTGGATTTTGTGGCGAAGAAGAAACGAAGACTCTTATTTATCTTTGTTCGTCTTCAAACAAGCCATCTCGGAACATTTGCGCAAAGCAGGAAAGGCTTTACCTCGTAAAACGGTCGTCCATTGGCCAATTCAGTAACTGGTTCACCATCTACGAGCCGCCATGAAAGTCCATCAATTTGTTCAAACCCTGGGACACCAACCCAGAGGAAGAAAATAAGAAAAGCTCCAAATAAACGTCAGGACTTACCCACCTGCCTGTGCGGACTGACAATATTGGACACTTGCCAGAGTGGCAGAAAATCGACAAATTTGTCAAGTTTGTTCAATGAAAACCTATACTAAGTGTCCCAAATGTAAGGTATATTTATGTTATAATGATAAAATTGTTTAACTAAGTTTCATCAATAATTTAGTATAGCTTTCTCTTACTAATTATCGTCAGTTAAAATAAGGTCTTGATATCACTTCATATTTGCTAGTTGCATACGAAACCATATATGTCCAAAGGATTTGAAGCTTTGATGCATACGAACCCATATATGGTTTCTGAAAAAAAAACTGAAACTTAAGTACTTTTTGAAGAAAAAAATTATAATTAGTTTTGAAAGTTTAATAAAACCATTCACTTAGAAAATATTTTTTTCCTTATTTAATATATCATGCAGTAAAGGGTTAAATAAGTATTATTTAATTCTAATTCTAAATCTAAATCGGTTTGCCTATTATTATCTAATATATGACGGCGAGCCTGTCAGATTCAGGCTCCCGATAACGAGTTACTCTAGGATGATAAATCTTGAAGGAAAGATTTACAACATAGGGATAAGGGAGAGTAACACGAGATCAATTCAAGTGTACTCACGTGGATTTCATCTGGTTTCTCTCGATGAATCGAAGGCTGGATTCTCCTCCTGGTCTGCAGCTGGTCCGTAGATCCGGATACTCTTCGAAGGACTTGATAGCCGCCGGGTGCTTCACGGTTATGAAAAGAGATGTTCCCTAACTATTGCAAAACTACCCTGAGTATCCTACCGACTGCGCCAATTACGTTAGCTGCGCCGGAGGTTCGAAAAAAACCAAATTTACTTATAAAATATATTTAAAATAAAATTACAAATTATGTTACTATAGCTAATTAATCTAACAGAATGAACGTGGTGTAACTGAGTACGTGATATTTTATACATCCGGCACGTGACGGTGCTGCGCCTGCAATCCTGTCGGTTTACATAGCAACTGTTCTAGGTACCTAGTCAGCGATCGTCATATCATAGGTATATGTAACTCGTAACAACAAGAATAATATCATTAAGTAATAAATAACAAGTAATAACGACAATAATTTAATAAACAAAACGATTGAACTGTCGCTCGTGATAGTCAACACGGAACTGTCTCAAAAACTAAAATCATTAATCAATCCCGCCAAAACAAATGCGCACGAGGTAACGTCCTTGAAGCACTGAGCACTCCACAGACCGTTAAACCGTTACGACATCGCCAACGTTTATTTTATTTATAAGTTTAGTTATCCCTACGACTAGTCTTCATATGGAATTTAGAAGTTATGGTTGTCATTTTTAATACACAATCAATTGTACCCTGACGCAACAAGCAGTTATTTACTACAAAAATTATTGAAATTAATAAACGTACCTAATTGGGTACTCAGTACTCACACAATTATAAACACTATTTCATCGTTATCTTTGATTTTGTATAATAAAATAGAAACTGAATAATTTAATAGTTAAAATCAATTGCAATTATGATCGACAGTTAATTAATGAATCAGAATTAATGTAAAAAATAATACTTTTACTTTATTTTAATTGACTTTTCGTATTTAATCCGACCAATACTTTGAATTTAAAAAGAGGTACGTCAAAATTATTAAAAACTACTTGCAAGTTTTATAGTGATTGCCGCCTCTAATTCTTATGTCGCCGGAAAACTAAATTTCGGTGCAACATGGCAGCGTTGCCAACACCCATTTGTCAAATTCCCCGAAAATTCATATCAAATTCCCTAATTTAAGGACAAAACTTCAACAGATTCCCCTCCCTATAATTTCTTCTCAATTTTATTTTAAGAAATGAATCAATTTTCAACTAATTTTATAAGATTTACTTTTTAACTAATATTTTTTTCTTTAACATTAAAAAATAAAGAAAAGAAAAGCATTAAATTATACACAAACGTTGCCGAAATAAATGCGAAAATTAAATGTGGTGCAATGAAGACAATTATAAAAAGGGAGTCATTCGATATTCATAAGTAACCTAACAAAATGTTAAGATAAGTATTTAGATTTCTTGAAAAAAGGTTCTGACTTGGCCCTGGCTATCGATTTTCAAATTCCTTGCACTTTCCTCGCATAATAACAATCGCCATAAAATCCCCAACCAACTTTAAATTCCCCGCAATTTGGGGAATTCCCCACATGTTGGCAACGCTGACATGTGTAAATTCCACAGCGTGAGGCGACGCGAGTCGGCCGGGTGGTGGCAGCGCGTGTGTGTAAGGGAAGGGTAGAGTGAGTAGTATAACTAATGCATTGTTTCGTACAGAGCTAGATAAGAGTTCGGCGCCCGCGACGATATTGACCCTATTGTCAGCTGATTTTCTTTTAAGTTGCACTGCTGGTTTTATGTTTAAGTATTTTCATGATTTATTTTATGAAATTATCGTTTCATTTAGCTGTACTAACATGACGGAGCGTGAATAAAGTTAATAAAACGTTGTGAAAAGATGTTTTTTTTTCCTCGGGATCGAATTTCTTTGTGACCCATCAGCAAAGGTATCGCTTAGTACTATCGTCTGTCTTCGTTTTCGGGAGCGTTTCACAAACACCCGGTATAACGTAGGTTCCCTTGTCTTTCAAGAGGGTTAGGTAACAAACTTTCAACAGTTTCTAACATAATAGTTACACAATTTATCATTGATTTTAATTGATAATATTGATATTTCCAATGGAGTAGGCCAAAGTGTAGTGGAAGATAAACCAAGTACTCCGATACCTGGTACAAGTTCTGGGTTACTACTAAGAAAAACAATTATTGAAAATTTCTATCAATAAATTACAATCTATATATTTAAAAGATGATTTTATTTTTTTAATCATTGATTTAAATTTCTGTAATAAAAAGTTTATATTTAAGTTGTTACCCAAATTTAAGATATTTTTACATGCCTAAATGAAGTTTATTAAGTAAGTTCAAACACTTTATTAAACTAAGTTTGTATAAAAAGTGTTATTATAATATTAAGGAATTTATGGATGAAATACCCCTGGGAATGAGTTGATTGCTAACAAGCTTTTTTTTTTATATAAGAGGAGGCAAACGAGCATGCGGCTCACCTGATGGTAAGTGACTACCGCCGCCCATGAACAACTGCAACACCAGGGGAATTGCAGATTCGTTGCCTGCCTTTTAAAAAAGAGTAGGCGCTTTTCTTAAAGGTCCCTTAGTCGTATCGGTCTGGAAAAATATTTGGTATTTCTAATTTGTTTTGTGTTGTTAATTATGTCATCATCATCATTACAGCCCATCACAAGTCCACTGGTGAACATAGGCCTCCCCCAAGGAATGCCACAAAGCACGGTCTTAAGCCACCTGCATCCATCGACTTCCTGCATGTCTTACCAGGTCGTCACTCCATCTAGTGGGGAGACGCCCTACACTTCGTCCGCCTGTACGAGGCCGCCACTCGAGAACCTTTTTCCCCATCGGTTATCGGTTCTTCGAGCTTCGGCCCATTGCCACTTCAGCTTACTAATCGCTCTGGTTCTACTGCGGATATCCTCATTTCTAAGTTTATCACTCAGAAAAACCCCGAGCATAGCCCTCTCCATAGCTCGCTGAGCAACCTTGAGCTTCCTCATACGGCCAGCAGTGAAGGACCAAGTGTCAGATCCATAAGTCATCACTGGCAACACGCACTGGTTGTACACTCTCGTCTTCAAGTTTTGAGGTATACCTGACGACAAGATGTGCCGTAATTTCCCGAACGCTACCCAGCCGAGTTGAATCCGTCGATTGACCTCTCGGTCGAAGTTGGACTTACCTATTCGGACTAGTTGTCCCAGGTAAACATACTCGTCAACAACTTCGAACTTAGTGCTCCCAACAACTACCGGCATAGGAGTGACATGGACGTTATACATGATCTTCGTTTTGTCCATGTTCATCTTAAGACCTATCCGTTGGGAGACTTTATTGAGGTTATTGAGCACAGTGCTTAGGTCCTCCAGCGATTCTGCCATAAGTACTATATCGTCGGCAAATCGAAGGTGAGTGATGTACTCGCCGTTGATTTTAATACCGTATCTTTTCCAGTCCAGTAGCTTGAAAACGTCTTCCAATGCAGCGGTGAAGAGTTTCGGGGATATAATTTCACCCTGTCTTACACCTCTCTGCAGTTGGATAGGTTTCGTACTCTGGTTCTGTACTCGGACAGCTACGTAGTCCTACTGTACAAACACTTCAGCACTTCGATATACCGACAGTCAACTTGGCACCGCTGAAGGGACTGCAGCACCGCCCAAATTTCGACGGAATCAATGGCTTTCTCATAGTCCACATACGCCAGACATGGTGGCAAATTGTACTTTTCGTACTTCTGTACAATTTTCCGAAGGGTATGTATGTGGTCTATGGTGCTAAAGCCTTTTCGGAAAGCGGCTTGTTCGGGAGGCTGGAAGTCGTCGAGTCTGCATGCGAGATGATTCATAATGACTCTCGAAAACAGCACGTAGAGGCAGCTCAGAAGGGAAATCGGTCTGTAGTTCCTCAAGAGAGCGTTGTCGCCTTTCTTAAATAACAAGACCACCGCACTTCTGCTCCACGCCTCCGGTGTAGTGCCATCATGGAGGACGGAATTAAAGAGCCTCTGAAGGACTACAAGTACCGGTTTTTCACCCGCTTTCAGGAGCTCCGCTGTAATTCCATCCTTGCCTGGGGCCTTGCCGTTTTTAAGGTGCTGGAGAGCCATTCTAATCTCGCTCAGAAGCTCTGTTAATTATGTAACATACATGATTGTAAGGTGTTATTTTTTTTAATGTCACTCTGGGTTTCTTGTTGGTTCTTTCCAGAACAGAGGTTTTTTCCGAACCAGTGGTAAATTACACAAAACAGTATATAAGTGTTATTTATAATCTATATTGAATTTTTTCTGTTTAATTAAAAGTTTTTAAAATAGTTAAAGACTTATTGAAATATCATATCATATTGAAAGACTGAAATTAAACAACTATAAAAGAAAATAAATGCCTGTTTATTTTATATTATAAAGAAATGGTGGATGCATTATTATTAAATTAAAGTAATATCACATATTTTGCTCTAAATTTATGATGTCACAACTGTAACAAAAAAACAAAGGCTTGTATTTTCATGTTAACCACAAGAAATAGTCAAACCGTGCTTTCAATTTCAAGTGCTCTGTATTATATTATATGCCTATAAAATGTGATTTTTGTAACATAGTGAGCGGGTTCACTGGACGGGTGTGTGTGTGTGTGTGTGTGTGTGTGTGTGCGTATGTATGTATGTATGTATGTATGTAAGTTCTTAATCTTTAGAACGAATCAACCGATCGAGGTGGACGACATGGCGTTCGAAAGTGTTCATTGAGACCTTCGAGCTGATTAGATTTTCAAATTTCAAAGATTTTCAAAAAATAAAAACCAAAAAAAAAATTAAATAGTTGCGCTCGAAAATAAGCGGGAAGTGAGGATGGCCTGCAGGGTCAACAGTTTTTCAGATTTTTTGTCTAAGGATCAGCTTAGCTAGTTCAGCTTTTGCCTTGACTTCTCGGTGATGGTAATGAAGAATCTTCATTTCCATTTCATGTTTTTCATTAGCCCTCATTTGACGATCCTTGTACGCCTTCTCCAAAATTGAGTCCTTCTGACGCTGACCTGTCAGGGCTGTTCGTTTTGTTTTGGATATATTTGAGACTACTCGAGTAAAAGAGGTGGGCGTGGATGATGAATTTTCTGTGACTATTTCTATTGGTTCAACAGGCGAAGTCACATGCACTTTCTCTATATATATTTGCATCATGTTATCCTCCTTAATTTCTGAAAACCACGGTTGTAACATTAAGCTCAGACATATTATTGATTAAAGCTATATATAAATTTATTTATAGACAATACGTATATTTACCTAGGACTATATCTGAATCAATTTTTTTTTTTTTTTTTAGTAAATGGTAGAACGAAAATGAAATGGTAAGCACGCTCTTACTTCTGTGAAAATCGGAACACTCCAGCCCCTTCTAATTAGAACGGTATGTTTTATGAGCTACTAACATTATTTAAAAAATGGCACTTTTACATGAGGCATCTCGTTATTCATTCATTTCAGTCTGTTAAAAGTCCACTGCTTAACATAGTCCTCCATTGCCTCATAGTTGCCGCAATTTGCAGGCGTGTTGATAATGGGTTTCTCTTAAGCCGCCACCACAAGGCCCTGTTACATGCAATATAGTACTAATCACAGTTCCGAATTATCGGGATTATGAATTGTGAATACACTGATATAAGAACCGGCAACCGATGGGGAAAAAAGGTTATCGAGTGGCAGACTCGTAACGGTAGGCGAAGTGTAAGGCGACCCCCCACTAGATAGAGTGACGACCTGGTAAGACATACAAGAAGTCGATGGATGCAGGTGACCCAGGTCCGTGATTTTTGGCATTACTGGCGAGAGACCTATGTTCAGCAGTGGACTTGTGAAGGGCTATAATGATGATGATGATGATGATGATGATATTTTACTAGTAATTTAGTAAGTTAGTGATGAAATTATGAAGGTGAGATTAATCTTTATAATACTACAGATACCTTCTTATCGATTTGAAAATCCAACAGCAAAGTCTAAAACAAGTATAATTAGAAACATAAATAAAACAGCAGTCACTTTGCATATACACTACTTAATAAAATACTTAAAATTAGCGTCTCATTTGACTTAAACTGCTCTGCATATAAAAAATAAAAAATAAGAAAATACTGCGAAATGTAACGAAAAATGACACAGTCCCAAAATTACCAGGGTCATAAATTTAATTCACTTTAATTCACTGAATTAAATAAGTGGTGTAATTTTACTGCATTTAATCCTTTTGTGTTTTTTATGGAGATATGGTAAGTGACAAAAGAGTGCAAGGTCCACCCGATGGTAAGTGTATGCTGTGGCCCATTAGGTTAAGAATCAATGTTTCAATGCGTCGTTACTGATTGATCATTATGATAGTTCGTCGATCGCTACCTCCAAGTCTATAAAACTCGTAATAAAAGAGTATCCGGGTCTCGTCACATATCATACAAAACATAGCACCATTATGCTGATATTTCATCCCAGTATTTTGTGCGAGCGTAGTTCATTCCCGTACGCGCCTCATTTAATAATAATATTATTATTTTTATTTAGCCTTATGTTTTGGTGTTATAACAATAAAATAACAACATTTGATTTTGAAACGCTTTTAGCCAAAAACAATGTCACATGTTCAGTCATATACCATACAGTAAATGAATGATAAAGAAGTTTTATGCGTATCCTCACAACATCGCAATAAAAGCAGTTACTACGGGGGTTGAATACTCCGTGTGATCGTAAAAAGTAAATGTATAAATTACTTTACCAATTAGTTGGAAAAGTTTGAGTATAGTTATACAATTAATAATGTAAATTTGAAAGGAAGAAATAAATTTTATTTTTATATATTAATTTATTATTATTTTATTTCTATATATTGGCTGCATAACAATACATAGAAATAAAATAATATACGGGAGAATTTTTTATAAAACTGAAGCGACAAACGAACTTACTTTTGTTTATAGCATAAAGGTGACAAACGAGCACACAGTCCACTTGATAGTAAGTGGATATTGTGGCCCATAGATATCTACATTTATCGTCGATTAAGAATGAAAATGCATATGTGTTGTCACCCCTGAGGACTAAGACGGAATGCCTCGTATCCACTAAAAAGTATCTCCGGTTCTCTACACTCACCATACAAAACCCAGCAGCATTAAGCTGCTATTTTACGCTGATTTTCTATGTAAACGTGGTCCTTCCCCGGTCTAGCCGACCCATTCATGCTACAACCATAATATAACTGCAGCATGGCTCTACCTTGTGTGTTACATTCCAACTAATGTAAAATGGCTACTTCAGTCCAACACCTGTAGCCAACTTCTCGTCAATTAAGATGGAATGCTTTAAGGCCTGTAAATATACTAGCTCTCAATACGCTTCAGACGGAATAGGTACAGCAGTGCAAGCACTACTATTTGGCGGCAGAAATAGGTAAGAGGGTGGTACCTACCCAGTCGGACTCCTAGGCAGGAAAGGAGTTCTATCTATATAGACGAATATAAAGAAAATAAATTATAAGGACTTGGGTTGTAGTAAGGAAGCGGCCACCTACTCAGTATTATGCTGCAGTAATGGTGTTACCTGCTCGTAATAAAATAGTCTCCGGGTCTCGTTACACGTCATACGAAACATAGCAGCTTTATACTACTATTTTATGCTACATTATTACATGGTATTCTGATGACTTTACCACGTACGGAATATTTATTTATATATATATATATATATATATATATATATATATATATATATATATATATATATATATATATATATATATATATATATATATATATATATGATACATATAATGATAGAACATTACAAGTTCACTGCTTAATATATTGAAAACCACAAAGCACAGTCCTGAGCCATCTGTAACCGTCGACTTTCTGCATCTCTTACCAGTTCATCACTCCATCTCGTGGTAATCGACAACTTTTCTTTTCCATCGGTTATCGGTACTTTGAGGTATATGGCTGGCCCATTGCTACTTCAACTTACTGATTGTTTACATTATGTCGGTTATTCCAGTTTTAAATAATCTTTCGTAATATGTTTATTCAATTGTTTCTCCTTGTCTTAAATTACTATTAAAACTTACTATTTAATATGAAACTGGTAGTTTGGTCGAACTCTCCAGCAACTTCTTTTTTTCAATTTATCCCTCGTCTAGTTTATCACAGTACCGACCTACAAAAATTAAAAAAATGTTATTGTTTGGTCTCGTGCCATTATAGATGAGACGTGATCGATCCACGACGATATCCAAAAGTTTAAAGAAACTACTCAAAATGCAAAGAATCACAGAATGAAACCAAAGCTACTAATGACTTCAACCATATCAGTTTGTCCTGATAGTCGGACAAATATAAAAAAGCTACCTTACCTTATAAAAATAATGGATCTGCTGTAAATTGATAACAAAATAAATTATAACAATCATTATCATCATCCTTAAAGGCGTTTACAACTCCACTGCGGAACAAGGCTTCCTCCAAATAATGTCACACAGTAACGTTTTGAGCGACCTGCATCCATCAACTTCCTACATGTCTTTCCAGGTCGTTACTCCATCTAGAAGGAAACCACCCTACACTCTAGTTGCAGATACGAGGCTACCATTTTAGAAATGTTCTTCCCCATCGGTTGTCAGTTTGTCGAGATATGCTATTTATGCATCCGGAACATCTCTAGATATACTATTAGATTGTAACAGCGAACATTTAAAAATCTTCTACAAAATTAAATCCTCGCGATGTACTCTTTGATGACTAGAAGATAAAGCTTTGATTCCGTTACAGCAATAATATTATATCCACGGCTAAACATATGGGGGATGTGCCATATTTGTCACACTTGACAGGCGGCTTGGCAACCGTAGTTTTTTAATTGTTTAGTTGTTAGCAGGAAACGTTGCTGCCCATCTCCTGTATTGTTTCTATCTATCGTCTCTAAAAACATGCACGGGAAGATATGGGTAGTGGATACTTACACCGCCACTATAAGGTAATGCTTTAATTGATGGCACGAAAATAATCTAAAAATTTGAACACAAATTTTACAGACTGTTTATGTGGAGAACCATTATCAGTGAGAAAGAGGAAAGCAGACAGATTATGTTGGCCTCTAACTAACAAAAGCCTCAAACTTACCAATATTATATAGGAATGAGGAAATGTTTCGAGAAATGCTTGTCTATTGGCGCATTTTTGTAAATTAGTAGGCTTATTTTTTTTTGTGATGACGATAAAATCGGAACATTTGATTTTAAGTCGCCCATAACAGAAAAAACAATGTCACAAGTTCAGTCATATCCCATACAGTAAATCAATGATAAAAAAGTTTTATGCGTACCTCCATTCACAACATCGCAATAAAAGCAGTTACTACGAGGGTTGAACACTCAAAGTGATCGTATAAAGTAAATGTATAAATTACTTCACCAATTGGTTGGAAAAGTTTAAGAACAGTTTATAGCACAAATAATATAAATTTGAAAGGAAGAAATAAACTTGATTTGTAGCTGCAAAACAATACATAGAAATAAAATAATACACGAGGGATTTCTTTATAAAATTTAAGTGACAAACGAACTTACATTTTTTACACAATAAAGGTAACAAACGAGCACACAGTCTATCTGATAGTAAGTGGATATTGTGGCCTATAGATATCTAAATTTATCGTCGAATAAGCATCAAAATGCAGATGTGTTTTAACCCCTGAGGACTAAGACGGAATGTCTCGTATCCATTAAGGATATTAAGGGTATCCAATTATCTGTATTCACCATACAAAATACAGCAGCACTAAGCTGCTATTTAACGCTAATTTTCTGTGAGGACGTGGTATAGTAATCCAATTGTTTAAAAATAATAAAATTATGTAAAGATACAGCCTAAATAATATTCATTTCCTTATTCACACGCATTGCTAGGCAGAGGCTTCTTTCGTTTTCGTTCGTGCAATTAATAATTTTATTGGTGCCAGTCGGCATCGAACCCAGATTGATCGCGTTATAAGAGTTATTTCCTGAACTAACACTGAAATAAAATATTGTACTTTTATATGCTATTATGGAAATAATATTCACAACAACAACACAAATCCTAAAACAGAGAGTAAGCTATGCAAATACAATTGGAACTGACAATTCGGTTATGCTACGAGTAGCAATATAAATCTTGCTTTAATCGAGGAAGTCTTGTATATATACACATAATATATATGTTATTATAACATAAACTCTCACGCCTGTCACCCAGAGGGGTAGGCAGAGACTACGGACTTCCACTCTGGCACGATCCTGGCACATTCTCTCTCCCCTCCTTACATCCATATATCTACGCATACACGCTCGTCGGTTAAGGGTACCTTAATCTGACCCATTTTCAATATATCGCCAATTTGGTCGATAAACCTTCGTCTAGGCGTCCTTTCCGACTCTGCCGTTTACTTCTGCAGCATAAATTTGCTTTGTCACTCTTTTCTTCGTTCATTCTTTCTACATGACCAAACCACTAGCATTTTTCTTAATCCTGGTCACAACGTCATCTTGCAAACCACACTTTTCTTATCACACTATTTTCACCCTGTCATTCAGATTCAGCCCTAGCATACTCCTAATGACCGCATTTCTACAGCATTATTCTACTCTCATGCTTCTTCTGCCAGACCCAACTTTCACTACCATACATTAAAGTAGGGACTACAGCATTGTGAATTGCCAAACGTGCCTTTTTGACACATTCTGACTCTTCACAATAGCGGTAGAGCCCCATTCACTCTATTTCCTGCGTTCACTGTCGTTCCATATCCTTATCATATCTACCATCCCTACTAAATAAACATCCCAAATATACAAAATCATCCACTTCCTCAATCAACTCCCTTCTATCTTATTTCATAACGTTTTACTTTCTCTTCTCTTCAAAACCATCACTTTCGTCTTACTTATGTTCACTTTCATACCTCTTTCTTTTAATGATCGGTTCATTAAAGTAACCATCATTTGCAACTCGGCCGCCGACGATGCAAATATGACTTGATCATCGGCGTACAAAAGGCATTTGACGGTTAACTGGGTGAGTTCTCAACCCACATTCTTCAACTTTCAAAGTTTGCAAACAACTGTCCATAAATAGGTTAAACAGCCAGGGGGAAACTACACAGCCCTGTCTGACACCTTTTTGGATGCCAAACCAGTCCGAGTAGACCCCGTTGATCCTGACACAAGCACTAGAGTCCCTATAAAGAGACTTCAATGCCTGTATCAAACCAGCGCTCAAACCAAATGAGTTAAGTGTTTGCCATAACACATTCCTGTCCACTCTGTCATAAGCCTTTTCCAAGTCCATGAATGCACAAAAACTTTCTGGTTTTGGCCAAAACTTCTCCGCAATCATGCGCATGGAAAATACTTGATCCATACACCCCATTCCTTTCTAAATCCAGCTTGCAAATCCCAAATTTTTCCATCAGTTTCTTCCATAACTCTTTCAATTAACACCTTAGCATATGGTTTACCCACAATGCTAAGCAAGCTGATACTACGGTAGTTTTACAGTCCTGCTGTGACCCTTTTCCTTTATATATTGGGACTATAACGGCTTTGCACCAGTCTTCCGGTACCCGCTTCAGTTCCCAACATAAATTAAACAAGGTGTACAGCAGGCCTGCCACCACCCTCTCCAGCCCTTAGCATTTCGAGTGATACTCATCATATCCGGCTGCCTTACCTGCTTTCATGCTTTTCATTGCTTTCATTATTTCATCTACTTATCTCCTACCTCTCTCCACTTCTTTCGGAATTTCTTTTTCACTTAATTCAGACGACCTTTCACTCATAAACACGGTTTCAAAGTATTCCTTCCATCTCTTTAAATTCGAAACTTCATCGTTCAGCATACAGCCATTCTCGTCTCATAGCATTCATTCTAGGCTGTTTTGAATTTCCCCTAACAGTTCTTACGAGTTTCCAGAACATTTTAATATTTGCCTGGAAGTTACCAGATATCCTTCTATCATTCTTATCCGTTCTTTCTTGCTTTTCCTTTCAACAACTTCTTTTACTCTCTTATTTATAAGTCCAAAGTCTGCCTTTTTTCTTTCAATCTCATCATTCATACCGCCAGAATTACCAGCTTTGGTTGCCAGTAAATCTAGCCATGCTCTCTTCTTTGCTTCAACTTCATCATCCCACCACAACGTATTATTTTCCTTTCATTCGTTCTCTTACTTACACATACTTCAGTGGCTGCATCCACCAAAACTTTCTTAACATTATTCCATACAGTCTTCAGGTCTAAATCATTCATACATATTTCATTCAAACCATTTATATTCTCCTCAGTCTACATTTATACTTCTCTTCACCTTCATCTTGTAACCTCTCTGTTCTTATACGCTGTAACGCAGTGGTAGACACAGATGTCCGATGCCGCTAACGCCTGAATAGACCATTAATTCGGCATAAGACCAGGTAATGATCCGTCCCTACGTTGGATCCCGGTAAACTCTTGTATCTACCACTGCGCTCCGCATTCTTTCATCCACAATTATGAAATCTATCATGCTTCTATCATTACCTCTTTCTCATGTATACATGTGAATCCTCTTATGCGAAAGAAAGTATTCGTCACAAAAGATCTTTTCCTCACATACAGCGAGGAGGTCTTCACCATTCTCATTTACACTTTCATCGCCAAACATTCCTAATATCCTTTCATAACCAGACCTCTTCACCCCAACCCTTCCATTAAAATCTCCTAACATAATGATATTTTCATTTTCCTTACATTTCATCAACACCATCCTTACCATGTCCCAAAACTGCTCTCGGATATAAGTGGTTTAGATATGTCTGGGGCGTACAACCTCAGCACAAAACAACTTTAAGCCCACTTTCATTCGTATCCACAGCAGCCTGGGCTTACACATCATACTCTTCACACATTGACCCATTCTTTCTGAAAGGATGACACTGACTCCTGGCATGCCCGCTCGGTCTCGTCCACACTACCAGTAAGCGGTATACATGCCATGCAGTGGCATCCTTTCCCTTTCGTTTCGTCTCATTTACACATAACACATATCCCTCTATCATACATCATATCGCATATTTCATCCATCTTATCATTCATTGCTCCATACATTCAGCGTAGCCAGACGGGCCTCCGCAATCCACTTTTCGCGCCTCCGGGAGACAGAACGTGACGGGTGGCGGAACCTCGTCGCCGGTTTTACTTCCCGGAGATTCTTCGCACCCCTGCCCCATTAAAGGCGCCGAACCTGGGGCCATTCCTTTAATATGTTGGCTTATGGTGCGATCTATGTGGTGGTAGATTTTACGCTACTAAAAATGGTGAGGAGCCGAGTCTATCTTTCGGCTTTGTTGCTCGTTTAGCACCACCCGGGGGACACGTGTAGGGTGGGCCTAGGGTTAGGTGGTCGAAGCCTACGGACGCGAGCGACTCATCCCCCTTGTTATTACTTACTCGAAAACGGCTACGATTTGGATTATATTTTCTACTAAGATAAAGTTTTACTTATCTAGATAGATGCAATTCCTAAAAAGGGAAAATTATGTATTTTTACTAACGCTCAGCGAAGCTCGGTCGCCAGGTAAGTAAATATTTGATAAATTAATAGGTAGTAGGCGTTTGATAATAAACTTAACGAATCTGTGCCAGATGATTTTCGTAAATAGACCTTATAAAATTTACTTTTAATAAAAAGTAAAGCCGACTTTAAGAAAATAAAAAGAATAAAATAATCTCACATTTTGAGACAGAGTGTATAGAGGATTCTTTTAACTTCTTTGAAGTTGGTTTTTACATTTTATTAAAAGTTTATTTTTTACACTTCCGAGTGGAATAAAGCATATTACTATCTAACTATTTAGATGATATTGTTGTGCGCCACTATTAATGTCTTGTACATGGCAACACTAGTTACCACTAGTGCCCTCTAGTATCGAGTAGCAGAACTAGGAGAGTCAAGATCCTTCTAGAAATTTCGGGACCGATATGTACTCGAACATTCTAGATGTTTCTACAGTAGAAGGTTCTGGAAACTATCTGAGGCCCTATATAAGGCCGGTATAGACCGCGACCGAGTAAGTATTGAATTGGCGATACCAGCGAAGACTTCATGACACAACTACGAACTTAAGCGATCTGTAGTAAAATTGTGTTTTGTTATTAGTGTGGTTTAAAGTGTAATTAGTGTTGTGTAATTAAAGAGTCAATTTTGGTAATTCAATCGGCAGTTTTTAATTGTCTCGAACCTCAAGCTCGTAACAATTGGTGTCAGAAGTGGGATTTAATCATGCCGATTTTACCTAAAGAAGACACGGAGGGTATCCGTACCCGAAGTCAACGCCAACAGGAGACGGACCAGAGACGATTTGGTGGTACAACGTTGCAAGCGTCGGAGGGCCAGCTGCCGACCACGGAGATCGGCCCGTCAGCAGCTCCTACATTTGCAGCACCTGACATAGGTGCTCTGATGATGATGCTGCAAGAGCAGGCCTGCCGACAGGAGGAACAGATGATTCTCATGAAGGACCTTCACGCTACCTTCGGGAAAGAGATAAGGGAGGTGAAGGATAGGGTTGCTCAACATGACAACCGCCTGTCGGAAGCTGAAACCCGAATCAACCAAGTGAACAATCGGGTGGACAACGTGATGGCTGACGTGAAGAAAACGCTGGACGACCTAAAAATTGGGGATGGAATTACAGCTCCCGTGGTAGTTACAACACCTTCGCTACGTGGATTCAAAGTGCCACCGTTCGAAGGGAGTTCTTCCTGGTCAGCCTACAAAATCCAGTTCGAGGCTGTCATGAAGGTGAACGGCTGGAATAAAAGTCAGGCCATGACTGCTCTCACCCTAGGCCTGCGCGACCAGGCCTTAACTGTTCTGGAAGCTCTCGGTAAGGAAGTGACTTACGAGCAGCTCCTTGAGGCATTGAAGGCGAGATATGGCGACGCTCACCTGGAACACGTCTTTCGTGCGCAGCTCAAAGATCGCGTGCAACGCAGCAACGAAAACCTGCAGCAGTGGGCCCTTGAGGTGGAAAAGCTGGTTCGAAAAGTATACCAGTCTGTACCTGCGCTCATTGTAGGGAACCTGGTGCAGACATTCATCGACGGCATCCGCGACCTTGAAGTCAGAGCTGCTGTGAGGCTCGGGCGCCACGAGACGCTTAAGGGCCCCTTGGCCCATGCACTGGAGGTGAAAGCCGTGCGGCAGGATCATCGTGCCCATCGCGTCAGGGAGGTTGCAGCAGCTACAGTTCGCGACCGTAATAAAGGATACAGCACTATGTGCTACGGCTGTGGGGAAAGGGGCCATCTTCGATCCAACTGCCCTAAGCGAACTGTAGAAAGGGAAGGTGAACTATCTCGAGAGGGCAGTGGGGCTAACAGCACTGCCCAGCACAGCGGGAAATCTCATGGCAACGCAGATGCATTGTCAAGAAGACCTTCTCCTGAAGATTGCAAGCATTGTACAAAGCAAGAGGGTAAGGAAGTGGTGTCTGTGAGGATGCTCAGGACAGAACAGCACAGCAATGAGTGGAAGGACAGCCTACAACATGCACAGCAGGAAGATCCGGATATCAAGCCGATTCTGGAATGGATGAAGGCCAGTACTCCTAAGCCCAAGTGGAGTGACGTTTCAGCGATAAGTTCGACCACGAAAAGCTATTGGGCCCAATGGGACAGCTTGCTGATTCAGGATGGAGTCCTGTGCCGAAAATGGGAAAATGTTCGGGGAGACAGTTGTCATTTGCAAATGGTTGTCCCCAAAGCTAAAGTACCGGATGTTCTACAGCTGTACCATAATGGTTGTTCAGGAGGCCATCTGGGAGTTAAGCGAACTCTACTGAAGATCCGAGAACGGTTTTACTGGGTCCACTGTCGTGACGATGTCGAGGACTGGTGTCGCAAATGTACAAGCTTGCGGCTGTAAAGGGACCTCAAACTGTAGTAGATGCATAGAAATTGCACAATGTTGGTGCACCATGGAGAGGATAGCCCTTGACATTGCGGGGCCGTTTCGGAAAGTGAAAGTGATAACAAGTATTTCATTGTTGTGATGGATTACTTCACTAATGGCCAGAAGTCTTCGCCATTTCAAATCAAGAAGCTTCAACAGTTGCAGATAAACTAGTTCATGAAGTCTTCTGTCGTTTTGGAGTACTTTAGAGATTCACAGCGATCAAGGGAGGAATTTTGAGTCTCAAATATTCCAGGAAACTTGCCGAGTTATGGGTACTCATAAAACAAGAACAACTTCTTACCACCCACAATCTGATGGAATGGTAGAACAATTTAATCAGACATTGGAGAGGTCCTTAGCAAAAGTTGTGGAAAAACGGCAACGAGACTGGGACAGGAACATACAACCGTTTTTGTTGTCATATCGAAGCGCTGTTCACGAAAGTACATCAGTGACACCAGCTTTCGCAAACTTTGGGAGAGAATTACGGCTGCCTGCAGACCTGATCACCGGAATACCACCTGATGCCCGACGCAGTATAACTGATTATGACTTGCGGAACAAAATGAATGACATTTATGAGCACTTCAGACAGTCGGGCCAGCAAACGTCTGAGAAGATGAAAACACGGTATGACCGCAAAATGAACAACAAAGGGTTTGACGAAGGTTCACTAGTGTATTACACAATCCAGTTCGCAGCAAAGGGAAATCTCCTAAGCTTCAAGCTAAATGGGACGGACCGTACCGGATTGTGACAAGGATCAATGACTTAACCTACCGGATACAGAAAGGTGCAAGATACCCTAAGATCGTCCATGTGAATCGGCGCGTTATTATGAAGCCAATAATGGGACGAGCATGTCTTAGAGGCAGTGTTGCGCGCCACTATTAATGTCTTGTACATGGCAACACTAGTTACCACTAGTGCCCTCTAGTATCGAGTAGCAGAACTAGGAGAGTCAAGATCCTTCTAGAAATTTCGGGACCGATATGTACTGAACATTCTAGATGTTTCTACAGTAGAAGGTTCTGGAAACTATCTGAGGCCCTATATAAGGCCGGTATAGACCGCGACCGAGTAAGCATTGAATTGGCGATACCAGCGAAGACTTCGAAGGATACAACTATGAACTTAAGCGATCTGTAGTAAAATTGTGTTTTGTTATTAGTGTGGTTTAAAGTGTAATTAGTGTTTTATAATTAAAGAGTAAATTTTGGTAATTCAATCGGCAGTTTTTAATTGTCTCGAACCCCAAGCTCGTAACAATATTGTGATTGTGATATCATCATCATCATCTTTACTGCCCTGCACAATGCACTGTTCTGAGCCACCTGCATCCATCAACTTCCTACATGTCTTACCAGGTCGTCACTCCATCTAGTGGGGGGCCGCCCCATACTTCGCCTACCGGTACTGGGCTGCTACTCGAGAACCTTGCCGTGTCAACTCGGTTGTCGGTTTTTCGCGCTATATGGTCGGCCCATTGCCACTTCAGCTTACTAATCCGTTGGGCTATGTCGGTTACTCTGGTTCTACTGCGGATAGCCTCATTTCTAAGTTTATCATGCAGAGAAACCTCGAGGTTAGCCATTTCTATAGCTGGCTGAGCGAACTTGAGCTTCCTCATACGGCCAGCAGTGAAGGACCACATCTCAGATCCATAAGTCATCACTGGCAACACGCACTGGTTGTAAAATCTCATTTTCAAGTTTTAAGGTGTACCCGACGTGAAGATATGTCATAATCTTCCGAGTTAAATCCGTCGATTGACCTCTTGGTCGAAGTTTCACTTACCTAGTCGGACTATTTGCTCAGGTAATTATACTCGTCAACAACTTCGCGCTTAGTACTCCCAACAACTACCGGTATAGGTGTGACATGGATGTTACACATGATCTTTGTTTTGTCCATGATCATTTTAATACCTATTCGTTGGGAGACACTATTGAGGTCATTGAGCATAGTGCCTAGGTCCTCCAGCGATTCTGCTATAAGGACTATATCGTCGGCAAATCGAATGTGAGTGATGTATTCGCCATTGATGTTAATACCGTATCCTTTCCATTCCAGTAACTTGAAAACGTCTTCCAATGCAGTGGTGAAGAGTTTCGGGTCGGTAACTTTTCATATCCTGGTTCTGTACTCGAATAGGCATCGTAGCCCCACTGTTAAAATACTTCAGCACTTCCGGTATCCTACACATGGGGGCGAGTTTGCTTCTCGCCGGATGATCCCAGCGCTGTTGCTAACTCTGTTACTGATGTGGTGCTACAGGGAATCGAACTATTTATTCCATCATCTGTGGTATACATGGGAAGCTGATCTCGGCCTTGGTTTGGTCGTTCTTGTAAGACTGCTATACGCAGTAAGTAGGAGTGTTATCAGGCCTGGGCTGACGCTTCGGCGGCTCGGAACTTAAACACCAGCATGCTTAAAAAGAAGTGTAACTTCGCCTCCAGGTCCTTCAGAAGAGTTATTGCCAAGGCAAAGTATGAGCACATAGGCAGAATTGGCGAGAAATTAGTTCGTCTTCCTTCGGGAACCCGTGCATTCTGGTCTCTCGCCAAAGCTGTCCAAGGAAATTTCTGAAAGCCATCACTACCATCTCTGCACATGAAGGACGACTCACTGGCCCACGCGGCAAAAGAGAAAGCCGACCTTTTAGGCTCCTTTATGCGTCCACCTCGACTCTCGATGACGGAGAGAACACACCGCCGACCATCTCGCAGTGCGAATGCTCTATGCCTGATGTGCGATTCACACAGTGCTCAGTACGCAAAGCACTCCTCTCCCTGGACATCCACAGTCGAGTGGGCCTGACGGAATCCCGCCAATTGTGTTGAGGATGTGCGCTCGAGTTGGCATCGGTTCTAACGCGTCATTTCCGTTACTTCTACTCCCTAGGCATTGTACCGAATTCATGGAAGACAGCTTTCGTGCACCCGATCCCTAAAAAAGGCAACCGCTCAGACCCGTCCAACTACAGACCTATCGACTTCACCTCATTGTTCTCGCAAATAATGAAGTCCATTATTAACTGCCAGCTCATGCGGTAACTTGAGGAGCACCAGCTGATTAGTGATCGCCAGTAAGGTTTCCATCGGGGTCGCTCAGCTGGTGATCGGCTTGTTTACCTAACACACAGATAGGCGCAGGCGATCGAGTCCAAGTGGGAGGCTTTGGAAGTTATTTTGGATATAGCGAAGGCCTTCGATCGGGTCTGGCACAAAGCGCTTCTTTCGAAGCTGCCTTCCTATGGGCTTCCCGAGAAATTGTGCAATTGGATCACCAGCTTTCTGGCTAATCGGAGCATCAAGGTCGTAGTAGACGGTGCATGCTCCGATTACAAGCCTATTAATGCTGGTGTTCCACAAGGCTGCGTGCTATCAACAACGCTGTTTTTTCTGCGTATCAATGATATGTTGCAAACTGGTAATATTCATTGCTATGCAGACGACAGCATTGGTGATGCCATATATACCGGCCGCGCCAATATTTCTCGGGAAAACGTCGTCGAGTACCGGAACAAACTTGTGTCGGAAGTCGAGTCTTTGCTGAACAAAGTCTCGGATTGGAGGCGACTAAATCCAGTTCAATTTTATCCTCAGAAGACACAAGTTTGTGCGTTTAACACTAAAAAGAACCCCTTTGTCGTATCTTCTCAGTTTCAAGGCACTCCCTATGTTGCCTCAGCCAGTATCGGAATTTTCGGCGTCAACATATCGAGTGACGGGCAGTTTCGCGGGCACTTGGAAGAGAAGGCCAAATTGGCCTCTAAAAAGTTTGGTGTGCTCAGCAGAGCGGGACAGTATTTCATGCAGGCATACCGCCTGCAACTTTACAGGCGCACGTTCGGCCTCACATGGAATACTGTTCCCATCTCTGGAGTGGGGCTCCCCAGCGCCAGCTCCTTTCATTTGACCGCATCCAGCGCAGAGAGGCTCGAATCATCAACGACCGAGTCCTTTCCGATCGGCTCGATTCACTGACGCTGCGAAGAGATGTTTCATCACTTTGCATTTTCTTTCGCATCCACCATGGGGAGTGCTCTGAATCTGAATTGTTCGGATTGCTGCTGCTGTACAATCTTAGAAGGATATAAAATGGAAAGAATTGAGTTGATAATGTGATTTAATTTGATACTGCTAGTGAGTACGATGCGCGACGGCGAATGAATGCGTACTGAATGGATGAGAATGAAAATGATACAATATGGTAAAATGTTTATGCAAAATGTGCGGTTTGTAAAGACCGTACATGCTGGGGGAGAGAGAGAGAACAGATGATGATTGATAGGCGATTACAAATTGATACTAATTGATAACGATGATTATACTATAAAAATTAGCTTATAAATTTCAATTAAAAACTTATAAATTTCACACTTCACCACACTGCACTAAGATCACTAAAACGTTTGCAAACTGTAGGCGACGTCGACTTATCCAGTGCGCGTGCACCTCAGTTCACCTGATGACGTAACTGCGATACCGCGGCTCGACCGATGTTGCTTGCTCTGTGTTTCGGTTCGTGCCAGTGAACTGTACATTCAAGCCAGCTGCTCTTTCGCTTTGAGAGGGACCTTGTATATGCGTGGCGCATCTGCGGCGTAGACTCCGCAAGGCAATTAATGTTGATGCTAGTATGCTCCCAGCAGAAGATAAATAAGCACATATTGATGTAGGTCGGTTTGATAACTGATTTACCATCTCATCAGCGTCGCTTGTCTTCAGCTGCCTATTTGGTGTCCAATACTTGACAAGTGTTTTCGATTCTCCTCATTTTCTGACCTGTCGAATTTCTCGAGCCTTTGAGAGGAATAGATAGGTTGATGACATCATTGATTGAGGTATGTCTATCTTTGCAAGGTCGGGCTTGATATTATAATTAGTGACCTGCTTTCTGTGTGAAAATATTGTCAATGTTTCACTTTTAATGAAACAGCTGTCCTCGAGAATGATAATACCGGCCTTGCTTAAGTCGTTGCGCTGTAACATGATGCTCGTATTATTCTTATCATCCTTGATTAGCAAAAGTACAGGTACGTATTTAGTTTGTTAAGTTCAACCCATATATCTTTGCAGGGCGAAGTTTTGATTTCACACTGACCTGTGTCTTCATTTTTGATGCAGAGAATATCGTCCGAATTCATATGGAAAATAGGTTTCTGTAGCGGGCAAAGGAGTCTCAGCGTTGAACTGTGTACATCTTCGAACTTCTTCTTCTGATAATGGTACGTACGAGTCCTTTTGATATTGATCGCGATATGATCTGCGATAGGAGTGATGCGGACCATCTTTTTTTTGTACTGCGGATAGATATAAGCCTGTAACTCGTGGTATCCCTGCTTACCAACGGATTTTGATCTCGAAAATAAAGTATTGGCTTGTCATCCTTGCTTTTACTTCCAGTAAATGATAGAGTCTGGATAAGTTGTTTTGATGTTTATAGGCAGAGCTAATTCCTTTGATAATTGGCCAGAGATAATATTTAACTCTTCATTCAGTTGTTCAGGCGTTAATAAATAAACATTAAACTGCCCATAGTGGATGTCTGTGATGGTCTCCACCAACGTTTCTTGAATGTTTTTAAGATTGGCCAAAATGTTGTTTGCTATCATGGATGAGAGAATAAATTCATTGATGATTTTTTCGGTCTGAATTTCCTTTGTTATGATGTTGGCTTTTTCTAGCTCTATGATGTGGGCATTGAAGATCTTGTACTGCTTGTTAATAGACTCTTCGATTCGACTCAAAAGGTTATATTCAGCTTCAACCACGGATGTTTGATTTTTCCATAAAAGAGCAAGATGTTTCTGATTCATCCTGATTATATTGATGTCTCTCGTATTTTGAGCAAACTCTTCGTCTAACACACCGAACAAGCTGTGCGCCAGGTATCCGACACTGTTGATAAGCCCGCGCCGGCGTCTCGAGTGTATTGCTGACCGAGCAACATATGATGATAGTAGTCCAGTTCAGTGGCCCATGACGTAGTTGTGACAACATTACGTCACATTTTGTTTGTTTGGATATCTTGAGCATATATGTTATCCAAATAATCGAAGTACTTGCGATACAATTCAATGCCTTGCCAGTACGGATTCATTTCGTAGTAGACAATGAGTTTCCACTGATCTCTGACAAGGTGCATGTTGGAAATTTTGTCCAAATAAATGCTCTGATTATTGCTTAGACTAAGTAGGTTGAAGGCACACTGAACGGGTGAAATGATGGTAAGTAAAGTCAACATTGCAAAGCTATGAAGTTGCATGATTTTTGCTTCATGTTCTTTTGCTTTGGTGCTTTTTGCTGTAGACTCCTTATTGCTTGATTCCGAATTTTGCTCGCTACCAACGTAATCATCTGATAGAAGTGGTGATATTTTTGTAATAGGCCTCTTGATAATGTTGTTTTTAGTTTTCAGGGACACCACTGGACCAGATCGTCCTTTCCAGGGTGAAGTTCAACAACTCTAGCGAGCGCCCACTTGCCGGGAGGTAAGTTGACGTCATGTATGACGACAACGTCACCAATTTTCAGCATGTTTTGCTTCTGTTGCCACTTGCTTCTAGCTGATAATTGGCACAGGAACTCGGACTGCCATCTCTTCCATATGTCGTAGAAGATTTTCTGTACCAGTTGCCAACGTGCGCTCGTCCCTCGGTTTCGATGATGGTGAGGGTGGGGCCACTCGCCAGAAAATGTGACGGGGTGAGTAGTTGATGTCCTCGGATCTTCGCTCAGGGCGCAGTGGCCTTGAATTCAGGCACGCTTCCAGCTGTGACAACAATGTTGATAGTCCTCAAATGTAAGCTTTGTGCCCGATGACCTTCGTAAGTGGAATTTTAGGCTTTTCCGCTTGCCCCATAGACCTCCTGCACTAGGCCACGAGGGGCGTTAGCGCCATTCGATCTCCATGTCTGATATTGCTGCGAAGAAATCATCGTCCAAGGCTTGTCGAAGATTGATGAATTCCTGCTGTAAGTGTTTGTTGGCGCGACGAAGTTGGTCCCGTGTGCTGTACAGGTGACGCGGTGTCCACCATGCGCTGCCATTCGTCGAGTGCTGCGAGGAATGCTGATGAGGAGAGGTCTGATACCATTTCAAGGTGTACGGCCTTAGTGACCATACACAAAAACTGCGACGTATCTTTTCGTCGTTTTATGCCTCGTCCTTTGTTTGCTTTCACGTCGATGAAACCGGTGTAATCGGTACCAACGTGGTAAAATGGCCTGGTTGGTTACATCTGCTGACGGTAGGTCTCCATGATTTGAGTCTGTTTGATTGTTGTGTCTTCTGCAGACAACACATTCACGGATGCGTTTTTGACAGCCCTGTTGCCGCCAATAATCCAGTAATGCTGTCTCAGATGCGATAGTCAGCGGGCCCACCGTGGAAGGTATTGTGTGCCTGATCGATTATGAGCTCAGTGAAGTGTCCGCTGTGTGGCACGATGAGAGGATGCTTCATGTTTTCACCGATGCTTGCATTATTGATCCTGCCACCAACTCTTAGAAGATCGTTTTTATCCAAGAATGGATTAAGGACAGTAGTTTGTTGTTACGCTTCACTTTCCCTGCTTCTTGATGGTAAGTATTTCATAAAAATACTTTTCTTGTATGTGCTTTATAATAATGTATTTTGCTTGTTTGATTTCAGGTGCAGTTAGATACGGCGTCTTCGGTTTGGAATTCGACACCGCCCGCAATACCCAGGTGGTAAGTATACGTCACCGCGTCATACAGCTATGTTTGTTTATCAACGCTTCGATTACGTCAGAGCTGTGACGTTGAATAGTGACGTTGGTTTGCATTGTTTTCTTCACTTCTTGATCTGTAGTGTATGTTTTTGTGGTGGTTTTTGATATGTTTTCAGCCATGATGGGCCTGCCACCACAAGGGATGATTTTGAGGATTGCTGTTGATACCCACGGCTGGCGCAGTCTGCTGGATTATCAGTCGACTTGACATATCAACAGTCCGCAGGTATGATTTCTTGATTTGTTGTACACGGTTGGCGACGAATGGCTTCCAGCGATTGATGTCGCCTTGGATCCAGCCGAGCACAGCTGTTGAGTCTGACCAGCCGACGGTCTTGATGTTTTGCTCTGATAGACTGTGTTTGACTGTCTGCATGAGTCTTGATAATAAGTGAGCGGCATACAGTTCTAATTTCGGCAATGATATGATTTTTGATGTCGGAACTAGTTTTGATTTTGCTGCTATCGGAACTACTGCTTGTTCACCTTGTTTTTGCTCTTGATTTTGCAGATAACACAAGCGTAGGCACGTTCTGAGGTCGCAGAAGAACCCGTGTAGCTCAATGTCGTCGTTCTCATAACTTTGAAGCCATCTTGGTACTTGGATTTGATTGATGCCTTCGAGTCATGTTTGATCTTAGACCACTCTTCTTCAATGCTTAGTGGAAGTTGGTCATCCCACTTCAAATCTTCTTTCCAGACTGATTGGAATAAGAGTTTCAATCTTGTTGTTACAGGACAGAGCCAACCAGCCGGGTCAAAACCTGAGATGTCTGAAAGTAGTGACCTTTTGAGGCTGGTTTGTGTTGATGTGTTGATTTTGAGCTCAAAAGTGAAGACGTCCTTCTGAGGGTTCCAGCGCAGTCCCAGGGTCTTTGTTGATTCTTTCTGCTTGAAATCAAACCCAATTTGATGATTGCTATCTGTGTCTGATCCTGCTGCTTGTAGTAACTCATTGCTGTTTGAGCACCACCTTCGTAGATTAAACCCCCCTGATCTGAGTAGGTTGATCAGATCTGTTTTTAATTTTAGAGCAGCTGGGATGCTGTGCTGACCGCTTAAGACATCGTCCATGAAAAAGTCTCTCTTCAACACCTTAGCTGCTTCAGGGAAATGCTGTCCTTCGTCGCGTGCTAATTGCTTTAGTGTGTTCATTGCCAGGAACGGCGCTGCTTTCGTCCCGTACGTCACAGTTAATAGTTCGTATTCTTGAAGTGGCTGATTTGATGATTCACGCCATATGATTTTTGTAGATGTTTGTCGTTATTATTGCAGAGGATCGCTCGAAACATTTTTCGATGTCTGCAGTGAGCGACCTTATACTGTCTCCAACTTATGATCAATGATAGTAAGTCTGCTTGCAGATTGGGTCCGTTGTACATCAAGTCGTTTAGCTGTAGCCTGATGACGTCTTTGATGACGCGTTAAATACGACGCGTAATGCAGTTGTAAGCGATTCGGCGCGCTGTACACAATGATGTGGCGGGCAACTCGTTGCCGGGATCGTGTTACTGTTACGAGTACATTGCTGCATATGTTCTAATTCAATGTATTCGCGCATAAAGTTTTTATACATTGCTGCGAGGTCTTCGTTTTGGCGAATTTCTTTTCAGCTGATAAAGAAGTTGCCACGGCCTTCTGCTTTGAATCACCCAGCTTTTCTTCGAAGCCTGGTTTCATGGGCAGACGTACAACATATCGACCGTCTTCTCGTCGTGTTGTTGTGTTGTTATAATGCTCCAAGCAGTATTGATCCTCGATGATATTGTTATTTTGTTGTCTGCTATGTCTTCGATTGTCCAAAACCTCTGAATATTTTGTAAATCGTGCAGAACAACATTACACTGATAAGACTTCAGGTTGCCGCAGATGATCCAACGAGTCGTGATTGCTGAACAATCGGTTGATTTTCATCTTTTCTGATGATTCCACTCATGATGATGTTCGAGTAGATGTTCGCACCCAGTAATATGTCTGGGACGGCTGATATTGAAGTCTGGATCAGCAAGCCGTATGCCTTCAAGACGTTTCCACGGTTTGTCAAAGGATCTGTTCAGATTGTTGTTTACCAAACTTTTCATGATGATGACGTCAGTATTGAATGTGTATTCTGAATTCATAGATGATGCTGTTATAGTGATGATACCTTGCAGTTATTTTCTTGTGCCAATCCGAAAATAATACCCTTGCAACGTTGTGGAAGGCCAAGTCTTTGAGCGGCATTTTCGCTTATAAGTGATGTTTAGACCCTTGATCAATCAGCTCGCATCGTCAGATAGCTTCCATCAGCTGATAGCACCTTGATTTGGGTTGCCAGGAGGATTTCGGCGACGTTTTCTTGTGAAACATGTGTCACGTTTCTTGCTGTGTAACTTTTTGTGGTTGTCTCGCTCGCTCGTTGATATTTGACAATGCCGTAAAAGTATTGTGACCGCATTTGCAATGCGCGCATCTTTGTCGGAAAAACAGTCCTTGCCTTTTATGATCAAAAAGACAGTTTTCGCATAAAATCAATTTTGCCACTGTTTTTCGTTTTAATTCTGGTTTCTTACCTAGAAACGATTTACAGTGGAAATTCCGTTGTTCATTGCACAATGGACACGTGTATTTATTCTTAACGATTTCAATGACTTCACATTTGTATGATTGATAAATGCCTTAGTTGATGCACCTGGTATGCCTTGGAATATTGAGCTTTTTTGTAATCTTGATAGGTTGATTGCTGATTGCTCCGCGGCGCTTCTTGCTTGCGTCGAGACGATTCTAATGCTGTGAATCTCATTTCCAAAAAAGTTAGAAATCCTGATAGCTTAGGCAATTCCCTCGGATCTTCAAGATATTCGAAGTAGTCATTGTGTATCAGTGTCCAATTCTGCATCAACAAATGTACCAAAGGATCCCAACTTGATGTATTCACGCCTAAGTTTTTTTACGGCACTTAGACACTCTTTTGTGGTGTCGCAATTTTTCAGGGCAAATGATGATTGGTGTTGTATTGTTGGCAAGCCAAAAGCGTGTCATGTGAGTAAAAATCAATCGTTTGTTGTTATACCGATGATTCAGAATTTCCAGCATGTTTATAGTTTTCGGAACTAATATTTAGATGTTGTATTAGTTTCTCGGCTTCTCCTTGACCTTGCTTTTAAATGTTGCATTTTTTGCACATTTGAAATGAATTTATTCTTGTGGATCATTTCCATGAAGAGATCTTTGAAAGATGACCACTGCTGATAGTTGCCGCTGAACGTAGGGATTTCATTTTGGCGTAGAATGCTTTTGATGAGATACGGACCACATCTTGCTGTTGATTGATTTTTGATCTTTTGTAGCTGTCTTCGAACATGTAGTATGTTTTTTCGTACTGCACATCTTCTGTGGTAAGCTCGCTGTCGATCTCCCAGTGCAGGAGTCCACGGCATTCCAGCGAAGTAAGTCACGTAAGCTGTCCTCGAGCTCCCACTTTTCGGTAAGTAACGAGATTAGTGGCATTGATTGCCTCGTTCTAGTGCTTTAAAATTGCTTTTTGTTTCCGGTACATCTCGTCAAGTTTGCTGTGGTTACCTCTGTCTACTCGGCTGGTGCTGGCCTGACCTGATGGGGACGCTGTTGCAGCCGTTGATGGTGGACGCCAATCTGTAGTCACGCCGGCTAAAGGAGTAGCAGGTCTCAGAACTGACTTCTTTTCTTGATCAGTAGATAGGTGTTGTGGATAATTCTCCGACAGTCGGTGTAATATGACTTTGCTTTTTCGAAGTGATTTTCCAAGAAATAAGTGTAGTCTTGGTCCTCGTACTCAATAACTTGACATGATTGGCTTGGAACTCTCTCCAGTACTGATCCTAGTCGCCTTGATATGTAAGATGGGGGTTTTCTTTCAGCTCCATCTTTCGAAGTTGGTGAATAACTGCTCCATTGCTTGAAGAAGTTGTTGTTGAGTTGATAGTAAATCTTCCATTTTATTTGATTAATGGACGATTTGATTGATAATCCGGTGACGGATGCTTCCGAGTCACGGAGGTGATGTTGCTGCTGGTGCTTGGTATCCTAATGCAATGTATGCGCTTCTCTCAATCTCGTCGAGACCCGCTTGTGGGAGGCCGACTCGACCGATCGCTATTGCACTTCAGACAGAAACACAAGACAAAAATGTTTTCGTGAGTGATGGCGTGATGTTTACCAATCACCGCTGGTGATGATGCATGCGTAGCAGAAAATTGTTCACTGCAAACAGCTTTTAAAATAACTTGAAGCGTTTTTTGCAGTAGGCGGTAATACGGGCAGCACTAAACGGGCGAAACGAAGTCACGTTGTCGAACCGCGTGGTCCCGCTTTTCTTACCGGCACTAGATCAATGCTCGAAGGACCACATTAGCTTTGTTGTGCTGTACAATCTTAGAAGTTGATATAAAATGGAAAGAATTGAGTTGATAATGTGATTTAATTTGATAATACTGCTAGTGAGTACGATGCGCGACGGCGAATGAATGCGTACTGAATGGATGAGAATGAAAATGATACAATATGGTAAAATGCTTAAGTGCAAAATGTGGTTTGTAAAGACCGTACAGATCCCAGCTGCCAAATTTCACGAACGCACATCGAGGCAAAGTTCTCGATATCAACCACACCATCTGGATGCTTGGCATTCTACCACTGTACGTTTCACTCATGAGTTCGTACGACCTCTCTGTGAATAGCTACCACCGGCGATTTTTCCGGACCGATACGACTTAGGACCTTCAAGAAAAAACTACTCTTCTTTAAGACCGGCAACGTACCTGCACCCCCTGGTGTACAATTGTTCATGAGTGGCGGTAGTCACTACCATCAATTGAATATGCGGTTTTATTGCTGGTAATTATAATATAACTTATAAGCAAGAGAGAAAATTAAAGTTCACATTATTATTGTGTTAGCAACAACCTATTAATGCATTTTTTTATAGAAGAACCCCGAGCGAGCACACAGTCCACCTGATGGTGGGTAGTTGCTGTGGTTGGCAGACACCTAAATCTATCCTCGATTACGAATCAAAATGCAGATGCGTTGTCACCCTGAGGACTAAGATGGAATGTCCTGTTTCCAGTAAAAGTGTCTTGGTTTTCTAACTCACCATACGAAACACAGCAACATTTTACGATTTTACGCTGGTATTCTGTCAGCGTGGTCCTTCCCGGTCGATGATCCATTCGTGCTACAACTATACCACTAATATAGCTGCAGCATGGCTCACCAAGTAAAAAAGATCAAAACAAAACGTATTATCATGAAGTCTGGCATTCAAAATTGAAGATATTTAGATATTGCCAGCTGATATTCAGCTATCTCAGCTTCATCACAAACTAGTAGAGTGGGTCAACTACGACTGCGGAAGTTCATTCAATAAAAGTACGCGCCGATCGCACCACAAATTTGTCCGGATCATGTATACATATTCCTCTTATTTCAGAAACAAGTGATTAGATTAGAAATTAATATAAACTGAATTGATGTGATCTCATTTTAAAGTTGATGTACCATTTTCATAAATATGTAAAAAAATTTCAATATTATTTTTGAATAAAAAGGAGGTATAAATGTTTTTTGTAATAAATATGATTACTAACTGTTATCTTTTTATTTAAAGCAAAAAACATTTTAATTGATATTTTACAGCTTTTCATTTTTTTGGAATGGGTAGCTGGGATCTACGTCCGAGCGCTCCCTAATCTATCCCGGGCAACGGCATCACTGGCTACTTTAGCGTGTGGTGACGGCTGAAGATCCTATCATGCCAGAATAGGCCTTGCAAGGGGCCGCCTGGCCTACTACTCTCCCATCGGAGTCAGGTGCGAAGCACCTTACTGCGTTTCGTCTGTAATAGGGAGAACCAGTGCCTTTGGGGGACAGAAGGGCCATCGTTTGTGTCGCTCAAGACTAGTCTGGACTTCTGAGCAAAGCTATACCGAGTCCATCGGTATGGCCGGTTTTCGTATGGGACAAAGTACGAGAAACCGACCATGCTGAGAGAGTGGCGCGCAAACTTGCGTGATCGCTAGATCTCACTCAGTTGGTTCAAATAGCGACGCGAGTACCAGATGTAGCCGCACATACCCCAATTGCTTGGACCTTCTGCTGACAACAGACCCAGACAGGCACTCGGTATCTATCTAAGCTCTACTGGGATCATCCGATCATTGTCTGGTGAAATCCATATCGATTATCTCTCCTCCGGATGACAGTCCAGCGGGCACGAGGGGAGTATGGCGATACGAGTCAGAAGAATGGGATGAAATGCGGCACTTTTTTGCATCATATCCGTGGCGGCAAGTGTGCTTTTCTTCGGATGAAACCACCTGCTTTACAGATGTGATTCAGACGTGATACGGCATGGAATGGAATGTTTTATTCCGTCCTCCGACATCCCGCCTGGAAACAAGGCTCAACCCTGGTATAATGCGAACTGTACTCGTGCTGAGGCTCGAAAAGAGTCCGCCTACCAGGCCTGGGTTCTAGCTCGCGATCGCAAATCTAGGGCCCGAAAGGTTCGTGCGTGCTTTTAATTCTGCTGGCAAGTCCTGCAAGCGGGTTTTTCGCAGGGCAATTCGACCATGTCAGTCGTATAGGGGCCAGACTTGCAATGCAATTTTGGCCCCTGTCGAAGGTCGTCGAATTAAACTTTTGCCGTCCCTCAGTGCCACCTATGCAGAAATCTGATGGAACACTGGCTTACTCCGCGACTGAAAAGCAAATTTATTTGCATCTCTGTTTGCGAGCAATTCTTGTGTAGATGCTGGCTCTAAACAACCGCCAACCCTGCCTTGGTATAATTTTTCGATGCCGAAGATCACTATCCATATGAAAGACGTACGTAGAGCTTTGCAAAACCTAGACGTGAATAAGGCCAGTGGACCTGATGGTATTCCTGCAAGGGTACTTAAGCATTGTGGCTTGAGTTGTCTGCTGTTCTGACGCGCCGGTACCGCCTCTCTCTTAAAACTCAAACAGTGCCCAAATCCTGGAAGCTTGCCAATGTGCAACCAGTACCCAAGAAGTGTAGTCGTGCCGGTCCCTGTAATTATCGACCAATCGCCATCACCTCCATACTCTGTAAAGTTATGGAAATGGTACTGAACAGTAAGCTGCTGACATACCTTAAAACAAATGACCTCTTCAGTGACCACCAACATGGCTTTCGCCGGAGACGGTCCACTGGGGATCTTCTTGTGTATGGGATATCGTATGTCACGAACTTTTGGGGTGAGGCTATTGAGAAAAACGATGAAGCTCTAGCAGTTTAATTCGATATCTTGAAGGCTTTTGGCAGGGTTTGGCACGCAAGTGTGCAGAGTAAGCTTCTTGCCTACAGCATCTCCGCTGAATTTTTCAACTGGATATCTGACTTTCTGAGTGAACGGTCGAGTAGGGTAGTCACATATGGCTGCTCTTCTAACATAATGCATATTAATGCCGTAGTTCCTCAGGGGGTCTGTTCTCTCTACGACTCTTTCTACATCAATGAACTACTTCTACGAGGTATTTTTGGTATTCAGATGACAGCACAGTCACAGAGAGATTCATGTTTTTTTTTTTATAGGAGAGGGGGCAAACGAGCATGTGGCTCACCTGATGGTAAGTGACTACCGCCGCCCATGAACAACAGCAACACCAGGGGAATTGCAGATGCGTTGCCGGCCTTTTAGAAAGGTGTAAGCTCTTTTCTTGAAGGTCCCTAAGTCGTATCGGTCCGGAAAAAATCGCTGGTGGTAATCGATTCCACAAGCAAGTTGTGCGAGGAAGAAAACTTCTTCTAAATCGCACAGTGGTGGACCGCCAATCATCCAGGTGATATGGATGGTATCGCGAGTTTTGTCGCAATGTGCGATGGTGAAATTGAGTGGCTGGAATTAGTTCGAACAATTCCTCAGAGCACTCCCCGTGGTACATGCGATAAAATACTCAAAGAGATGCAACATCTATACGCAGTGGCAGTGAGTCAAGCCGATCGGAAAGAACTCGGTCGTCGACGATTCGAAGTCAAGTGGAAGGAGCTGGCACTGGGGAGCCCCTGCCCAGAGATGGGAACAGTATTCTATGTGGGGCCGAACCTGCGCCTTGTAAAGTTGCAAGCGGTGTACCGGCAAAAGACGGAGGGGCAGTAATACGTTCATTTAGAGAGGCTATGGTGGAGTGGATAAATGCGACCTTAAGTCTAGTCTCCAAATGGGGTGACGACAATCTGGTCACTTTCAACATGTAGTTCACAATGCAGGCATGTCTGTTCTCCGTATAACGGAGTCCATGTGATTTGACTGTTGAGTGCTAACCTCAACTTTGGCGCTAACATTGAGACGAAAGCACAAACTGCGGTCAAAAAACTGGGTATTCTAACAAGGTGAAGCGATACTTCACGCCTGGACAGCTTCTAACTTCATACAAAGCTCAAGTTCGAACATGCATGGAGTATTGTAGTCACCTTTGGGATGGCTCAGCAAAATCACTTGCCGCACTCGACTCAGTCGAACGCAGAGCCAAGAGGTTTATCGGCGACAAAAAGCTGGAGGAAACTAAGCTTCACAGCTTAGCTCACCACCGCCATGTTGCTTGTTTGTTGGTCTTCTGCAGATTGTACTTCGGAGAGTGTACCTATGAGCTTCATAAGCTCACACCGCCATTTCCATTCGCCTATCGGAGTACTAACATACTGCAGGTGAGCACACTTGGTTGACACTCCGAATATTTGCAATAAGCATTATAAATCATCTTTTATAATGCGCACAACCAAGGAGTGGAATGCCCTGCCGGCGTCTGTTTTCCCGAGTACCTATAACCTGAACCTCTGCAAGATGCGTATTAACAGGCTTCTCCTGAGCAAACTCGTTCCATCACTGACCTTATATTTGCCCCCGGGCCAGATGTAGTTCAAGAGTGAGTCCATTTTTAATAATAAAAAAGGACTACATAATATGTAATCCACGCAACCACTTACGTGATTTTAAAAGGCGCGACCACTGCAAGGATAAAAGGCTTTTAAAGAAGAAGAAGACATGTGCTATGTAGACTCTTCTGCATTTTTCGTCAGTACATTTTAAGTTTAATTGAAGTCCACTATATTTCGGATGCTTATGCAGTTTTTAGTACCAGAAACAGGTGAGAAGATGATATAATATACACAAGTATAATTTTAGGCAGAAAATAAACCTTACAAAATAATTTATCAAGTTTATGCTTTTATTTGATTAGCATTCTAGTGAGATGTGTTAACAAAAGTTTGTTTCTAATTCACTAAATTTGTATCTGTTTCACGTCTTAATGAATCAAGTTTATCTTAGAAGTCCGGTTGCTCCAAACGAAAACTAAATTATACGGATCCCTCTGGCTACTTCGTACACAGAGTGTTAAGTGTCTTAATAAATGAAGTACATAGTATATAGTGATGAAGCATGTGAATAAAATAGTAACAACTCTGATACGTGCAAATAAAGGTCTATCGCCATCACCTCCTTGTTTGCCTGGGTTGCTCAGCTGGCGATCTTTTAACATATATCGAACATGGTAAAGCCATGCTGCAGCTATATTATGGTTGTAACACGAATGCGTAGGCTTGAGCAGTTTAGGACCCGCTCACAGAATACCTGCGTAAAATAGCAGCTCCATGCTGTGGTATTTCGTATGATAAGTGTAGAGAACCGGAGACCCTTTTTACTGGTAACGAGGCATTCCATCTGAATTCTCAGGGGTGACAATGCATCTGAATTTTGAATCTTAATCGAGGATAGATGTAGATGTATATGGGCCACACCATCCACTTACCATCGAGTGGACTGTGAGCTCGTTTGTCACCCTTATTCTATAAAAAATAATCATAATAAAAAAAAAAACTCCAAAGATAAAAGTTTACCTAAAACCTAATACATACCTACTTCTTATTAGCCAATCATTAGCAGCGATTATAATTAATTATTTCACTTGTAGAAAAGTTATAGTTCAAAATAATAATGTGTTTGTAGTAAAATTTCGCACACTGAAAACGAGTGGCTGAGGTTCGCCACAAGAAAATCTAAGTGTCGCTTTTCGTTTTGTTTCGTAACGTCTCTTATAATGTTAAATGAAGTAAAATATGACCTTTTAAGTATGGTAAATTATTTATAGTCACTCACTTAATACAGCCCATCTAAAGTCCACTGCTGAACTTAGGGCTTTCCCATAGATTACCACAAAGTTCGGTTTTGAGTCGTCTCTGCATTAATCGAATGCCTGCGTGTTTTATCATGTTTTCATTCGATATAGTGGAGAATAAATAAATAATTTATGTGCTTAATTTCATTTTTTTTAAAAAACATTATAGAGGATTTTTTGCAAAAATTTTCATTTTATAACTGAGATTTTCTCGTCAATATAAAAAAGTTCGTGTCGTTACCATTTAAATAGTTTGGTTAGGATTTTACGGTGATGTATGCAAAGTTTACTTCATATTTTTTCATCACAGTAGAGTTAGCGGGATTTTTGTTTGATAATTTTTAATCTAAAGCAATTTTATTTATTTGTATACTTTATTGTACTAAAGGTAAAAACGACGGACATAATGCCATATGGCATTTTCTACCAGCCAACCAGAAAGTTAGTGGGAGAAGTGTGTACTGCAGTGGGCTAGGGTGAAAAACCTAAAATTGATAAATTTCACACATTCACATACACACAAACACACGCGCCCAAAAAAATTATTTTTATGAATTTATATAGAATAGAGTAGAATCTTTTTTATTCAATATAGATTACAGTACATAATACTTATTGAAAGTCATTTTTACTTTTGCCACTGGTTCGCAAAAAAACCTCTGTCCTGGGAAGAACCAGCAAGAAACCCAGCGGGACTTTTTTTTAAAAGCACAATTTACAATATAATATTTTATACAATTGTAATGAAAACATTTAGAAACAGCATGGTAGCGATCGCCTCATTCCCAGGGGTTATTATCTATTATTATTATGTATATTATTATTATGTATATTATTATGTACTCTTTAGTAGTATAATAACCATTACTAGACAATTTTTGCTTAATAAATAATTTAAACCTTTTGATAGAAAAGGTCTGCATATTTTTTGGGACTGTTGTAAAAGGGTATACATTTCCACATGAAGGAATTACTGACTCTTTGGAGTCGAGTAACTGGTATAACTAACTTGTGCTTTTTCCTAGTATTTATAGAATGTACATCACTATTTTTAATAAAACTATTTTTGTTTTTGTGTTTATACATTATATTCTCGTAAATATATTGATAGGCCATAGTTAATATATTTATTTCTTTAAATTTTTCTCTAAGGGATTCCTTCGGACCTAGGTTATAAATTGCTCTTATGACTCTCTTTTGCAAAACAAAGATAGTTTCAATGTCAGTCTCATTACCCCATAGCAAGATTCCATAATATGCTATGCATATGCTATGGAAATAACTAAAATGAACTAATCTAGCTGTTTCAACACATGTAAGGCATCTCGTCTTTTTTACAGCATATGCTGCAGAACTAAGTTTGCTAGCTAGTTTAGATATATGGGGGCCCCATTGAAGCTTCTCGTCAACTGTAATACCGAGAAAAACAGTTGATTCAACAAGGCCCAGCTCATCCCCATTTAAAAGCACACTGGTATTCACCATTTAACATTAGGTGTAGTGAATTTAATACATTTCGTTTTATTACCGTCAAAAGCAAATTATTGACGTTAAACCAGTATACTACTTTTCATATAGCATTATTCACTTCGTCATATTGCAATAATTGCCTGTTTAGTCGGAAAATCAACGAAGTAACATCAGCAAATAATACTATATCATGGTTATTCCCTACCAAGTAAGGTAAGTCATTAATATAAACTTAGAATAGAAAGGGACCAAGAACTGAGCCCCGAAGAACACCCATAGATACTATTGATCCGAAAGAACTGCATCCATTAATAACAACATAATATTCAAAATAAGTATAATCGCTATGATTTTTACACCATAATGATGTAGCTACCTGATTAATGTTTCATGGTGAACACAGTCGAAAGCCTTGAAAAGATCACATAATATACCCAAAGCATCTTCTGAATTTTCCCATGCACAGAAAATATGTTTGATTAGCTCAACACCGGTATCAGTTGTCGAGCGACCCCTTATAAATCCAAACTGACTGTTATAGAGTAATTTATTTACATTAAAAGAACTTAACATTTGATATAGAATATTTTTTCTTATTTATATATGTATATTTATGTGTCAGATGAGTCCAAGTAATGTTCTTTTACTTTTTTTTTAAATCCACTTGTTAGCGGGTTTTCTTATTGCTAAGGGAATCGCATTCCAGTGTCGTACAGCTGTAACAGCGAAAGAGTTTGTGAGAAAACCAGTACGGTGAGAGGGAATTTGCAGTACGAGATCTGTACGTGATCGAAGATTGCAATCATGGGAAGAACCCAGGTATAAGAAATTACATTTCAAATACTCTGGGGCCAATGGATCGTTAAAGATGGTGAAAGAGTTAATAATCTAAGATTACTGCATGTTGGGATATTCAACCATTAAAGTTGAGAGCGATAGAAGGAGACGTGGTCATACTTTCGATGACCAAAAACGAAACGGACACAGTTGTTGAGAAGTCGATCCAATTTATTGAAACATGAACGGTTAGAAGTTTCATCGTACAATTTTGTCACCTATTTACCACAATGACGTGCACTATTACGTAGTTACAACCAACTATACTTACAAACCAGACACTGAGTAACAAACATCACCATAGATAACATATGTTTGTCTCAAAGAAGGGCGTAATTAAGAAAAAGATATTTTTATAGAAGAGGAGGCAACGAGCATGCGGCTTACCTGATGGTAAGTGACTACCACTGCCCATGAACAATCTGCAACACCAGGAATTGCAGGTGCGTTGCCGAACTTTAGAAAGGAAGCCTGTTAAGCCTTTTCTTGAAGGTCCATAAGTCGTATCGGTCCGGAAAAATCTCCGGTGGTAAACAATTCCACAGAGAAGTTGTAAGAGGAAGAAAACTCCTAATAAATCGCACAGTGGTGGAACGCCAAGCATCAGATGATGAGGATGGTATCGTGAATTTTGACGCGATGTGCGTTCGTGAAATTTGGCGGCTGCAATTAATCCGAACAATTCCTCAGAGCACTCCCCGTGGTAGATTCGATAGAAAATTCATAAGGATACAACATCCCTACGCAGCGCTAGTGAATCGATCAGAAAGAACTCGGTCGTCGACGATTCGAACCGCTCTGCGCTGGATGCGGTCAAGTATAAAGGAGCTGGCACTACGGTGCCCCCGCCCAGAGATGAGAACAATATTCCATGTGAGGCCAAATTTGCGCTTTGTAAAGTTGCAAGCGATGTGCCGGCATGAAATACTGTCCCGCTCTGCTGAGCACGCCAAACTTTTTAGAGGCCAATTTGGTCTTCCCTTCCAAGTGATCACGAAACTGCACGCTATTCGATATGTCGACGCCGAGGATTCCGATGCTAGCTGAGGCAGCATGGGGAGTGCCTTGAAACTGAGGAGATATGACAAAGGGGTTATTTTTAACGGTAAACGCGCAAACTTGTGTCTTCTGGGGAATGAACTGAACTAAATTTAGTCGCCCCCAATCCGAGACTTTGTTCAGCAAAGACTCGACTTCAGACACAAGTTTGTCCCGGTACTCGAAGACGTTTTCCCGAGAAATATTGGCGCGGCCGGTATATATGGCATCACCAATGCTGTCGTCTGCATAGCAATGAATATTACCAGTTTGCAACATATCATTGATATGCAGGAGAAACAGCGTTGGTGATAGCACGCAGCCTTGTGGAACACCAGCGTTGATAGACTTGTAATCAGAGCATGCACCGTCAATGAGTTTAAACGTGGTCACACTAATCTCACCGATGATCTGCGTGAGGGACGGCCTTCTTCGGCGACGACTGAAGATAACATCAGTGTTGTGCGGTGTATGATAGAGACTGACAAAAGAGTGACTTATCAGCAGATTCGGACAAGCTTAGGCATCGGTATGAGTCAAAATCTCTAACTAAGAGACAGTCTGCTGTCTGGGTGTTTCCTTCCGAGCAGTTGCCAACTAAAGTGAACGTTCCTTGCTGATCGGACCTTGATGCTCCGATCAGCAAGGAAACTGCATGATCTCCAATTGCACAAATCGTGCTTCAGAATGCTCCATTGACACGTGCCATACACTACGTTAATATCATCTCACAGGATATTGATATTGACGTATTTACATGCAGTCAGACGAAGTTCACAATAGCAGCATACAAATGCGTTGAAAATTGTAATTTTTTTTAATTAGTGTTTTATTTTATAATCATGTTAATATTATTATTCATTATTTTATAGTCATTATTTATTAGTCAGTATTTTTCTTATATTTAAGTTAGTTATAGCATCGCATTGGTTAATATAACTGTAATGATGTTATAATTATGTAATAAATAAATAAATAAATAAAAAATAAATAAATAAATAAATTCTCGGGGAAGCCCATAGGAAGGGATCTTCAAAAGAAGCGCTTTGTGCCAGACCCGATCGAAGGCCTTCGCTATGTCTAAACTAACGGCGAATGCCTCCCCCTTGGACTCTACTGAATCCGCCCATCTGTGAGTCAGGTAGACCAGAAGATCACCAGCTGATCGACCCCGACGAAAACCGTACTAGTGGTCACTAATCAGCTGATGATCCTCAAGGTACCTGACCATGAGCTCGCAGTTTATAACGGATTCCATTATTTTGGAGAACAAGGAGGTGATGGCGATAGGCCTGTAGTTAGATGGGTCTGAGCAGTCGCTTTTTTTAGGGATCGGGTGGACCAATGCTGTCTTCCATGAATTCTGGACCACGCCTTGAGAGTAAGAGTACCGGAAAAGATGCGTTAAACCGGACTGCCAACTCCGGAGCACACGTCTTCAGCACAATGGGAGGGACTCCGTCAGGCCCACTCGACTTGCTAACGTCCAGGATAAGGAGTGCTTTGCGAACCGAGCGCTGTGTAATCCGCACATCCGACATGGAGCACTCACACCGCGGAAAGGTCGGCGGTGTGTTCCCCGTCATCAAGAGTCGAGTTGGACGCAAAAGGAAGTCTAAAAGGTCGGCTTTCTCTTTTGCGGCGTGGGCCAGTGAGTCGTCCTCCCTGTGCAGAGATGGTAGTGATGGCTAACAGAAGTTCCCTTGGACAGCCTTGCGAGAGAGCAAAAGACAGAGACTTGGCGGAATTATACTTCTTTTTAAGAGCGCTGGTGTTTACATCCGGAGACGTTAATGCGTCAGCCTAGGTCCGGTAGCACTCCTACTTATAGCATGTTGATATTTTACAGGGGCGACCAAATCATGGCTGGGATCTGCCTCAGATGGGCACTACAGAGGATGGAATAAAAAGTTCCATACCCTGAAGTACTACATCAGCGACAGAATCAGCAACAACAAGGGTAGAATGCAAAAAAGACCGCATCCTATCCCAATCAGCTAAGTGCCACACACGGCGGCAGCCTGAAGAATGCAACCGCGACGTTAGAGTGAATGGCACCACACTCCGGATAAGACAATGGTCCGACGAGCCTAGCGGGGCGTCGACGGAAACCTGATATCCATCCGGATGAGAGGTCAGCAGAAGGTCCAACAGGGAAGGTGCATGATCCTCTACATCTGGAATCCGCGTAGGCGAAGTAACCAGCTGTGTAAGACCATATGCCAAGGCAAAGTCATAAACAGATCTACCCGCATGATCGGTTAAACGTGAACCGAGCCATTTGGCGTGGTGGGCGTCAAAATCGTCAAGGATCACGATCTCTGCGGATGGGATCTGCTGTAGCAAGGAATCTGTAGCTATTTGGACGTGGTCGATGAGTCGGTCTGTTTCGGCATTACCGCTATGGTACCTAGCACCCGAAGACGCGGGGATGGTCGTCGCTGTCTACGCGCAGCCATAGGATGGGCAGGTCCGTACATTCAAGTATGCCGAGGCGTCGAAAACAAATGTCCTCTCTGACGTATACGCAAACTCCAGCCCGGGGCACAAAGGAGTATTCCAATTTGTACCCCAGGTAGGAGAGACAAAGTATCAGCCGGAGAGGACACCTGAGTCTCGGTTAAAAAGGGCAAGGCTGGCTTCGCCGTCTCCAGATGGTAGGGGACAGCGTTAAGGTGTGAATGAAGTCCCCTGATGTTGCAAAAGTTCACGGATAGCGTGACAGGAGTCGCCTTGGTGTTATTGCTCCGCTTGCCCCGAGCAGGTTTAGTCGCGAGCTGAATATACCCCCCCCCCCCCTAGAATACGCGGGGCAGCCTGAGCACCCACGCTCAGGAGTGGAGTCGCTTGGTCGTGGATGCTCCGCGAGGGATTCTCCAGTGTTGCTGGTACCCTCCTGGGGTAGTGTGATTACATTTAATTCCGCTACCATGTTGATGGGGGAATTGGGCCAACAGGTAAGCCTCTACTTCACGCTGGTATTCTGTGAGGTCGTGGTACCACCCAGGCTTGAGCCGGCCCATCCGTGCGACAGCAAAAGCTACCGCGTGGCTCTACCACTGTTAAAAATTAAATCTTATGCTGCTAAAGGAGTTTGGTTTTAATTTTTAATTACTTATTGGTAAACATTATGGTTGATAATAAATTACATAGCATCACTTGCTACGCTTAGTCTACATAATATTTACATTGTACACTCGCCACCGAGCATTTATTGAATTATTATTACCCAACCCTGATAAGTGGTGATGAATTATTGTAGAAATTCATCACCACTTATCAGGGTTGGGTTAAAATAAGCACCTCAGGCGAGGGCTTACCCTGGCGGAGTACTCTAAAGATTCATCTTGAAAGCACGCCAGCTTAAACAGATAGAATATTGGCTGAGTTCCAGCATCAATGCTGATGGCTTGGTGCCTCCAGGAAATGGGAATAGGAGAGAGCCAGCGTCTTAATTTCTTATAAAGGATTTTCTCCAAAAATTAAAACGCTGTAGAAACATCTTCCTGATAACAACTCAAAGTAATAATAAGCTGTGATTGTCAACTCGCCAACCAAGCGTGTCGAAAATGGCAAATATCCCTTCTATGAGGTAGCTTATGGAGAAGGCTTATGTTCGGCAGTGGACTTATTACAGCTTACTAAAGCTGTAATGAATAAATTAATTATGCAAAACGCTTAGTTACTCCATAAATAGGTGTATTAAAAAAGATCTTAAATTAAAATATGTTCTAAGTTCACAGGGTCACTGTATAAAAAATATCAAATTATTTAATATAGGTATATTATATTTATATTATATTTCTTGAGCCTGACACGCTCCGAATCGCAACCTGTCTACGGCTTGGGGTACCGGTCTGCGCTCCTCATAAATGTCCGTGTGGCAGTGACGTCGACAAGCTAGGACATCACGGACTATCATGCAAAAAGTGCAGGCCGCTTCGAGACATGCAGCACTTAACGATATCATACGCCGGTCCTCGCCACCGTCAACGCGTCTACTTGAGCCGTCTGGTATCGCAAGAGACGATGGCAAGAGACCGGACGGTGAGTTTGATTCCATGGAAGATGGGCCGGTGCTGGTATGGGATGCAACCTGTTCAGACACGCTGGCCCTTCCCATCTACATGGAACCAACAACAGAGCTGGTGTTTGAAGCGGCTGAAAAGCTAAAGCATGCAAATACAGGGTTCTAGGCTCCGAATATGTTTTTGTCCCATTCGGCGTCGAGACCCTTGGTCCGTGGGGTCCTAACGCTACAAGGCTTTTTAAGGAAATAGAAAAAAGGTTAGTCGACTTCACAGGAGATCGAAGAGCTGGCAGCTACCTCGGACAAAGAATTAGTCTAGCTATTCAAAGGGGGAACGCTGCTTGTATCTTCGGAACCTTGCCTAAAGGGCCTTTTTTTTAATAATATATTTTAGTTATTATAATATTTTTTTAAGGTTTTTAGTTTTAGGTCCATAGTTCTAGTTTATATTTTGTTTTTAATATTGTATATAATAAAATATCGTATATTATGATATGTAAATAATTAATTAAACATTTTGACTTTTTGCCGATTATTTTATTTTATTTCAGTTTCGTTTCAATAGAAAAACATCGTAAATATATATCAAAAACTCCAAACAATTATTTAAAAAAAATTAATATAGATGATTAATGTTCTTCTTCATGTTGCTACAAAAGAGATGCGCAAAAACTTGGTCATAATTAATGAATGGTGTAATTAAAGGAGATCGAGTTGTACTGTCCAACCATACATTTCTGCTGGCGTTAACATTTTACGCAACGCAATTGCTATAGTTTGAAAATTAAAAATTGTGTTAGTTTACATATTCACCTTTACCGCGACAGACGCGAACTCATTAACATAACATTTAACATAATAACATTAACATTATTTAACATATTTAATGTTATATTTTTTTACTCGTTTATTAAACTGTTTTAACATAAAATTTAAATTATTATTAAACATTCGTCTATCGTCTATCGTAATACCCAAACATTTTTGGTCCTTCGAGCGAAATATAAACAAGAAGATGAATCGGAACCTCACGAGTTTCACGGACAGTGAGGTGATAGTGAGAACTAGCGAACATTTTAAACTCAAACATAACAGTCTTGATCAACATCCACAACATTTGGCTTGGCCAAGCAGCAGCTTGTCTAGATTTTGTTTTAAATTTAATAGAAACATGGAAAACGTACACGATAATCAGGTCGAGATTGTAGGAGCTGTTCGTAAAATTGGTGTCAATATTTAAAAAGATGAGTCAGAGCGTAAAACAATAGATTATTATTTTAAAAGAAAACTTGAGGTTTTGGAATTGTACTGGCAAGATTATCAGAACAATCACAGCAAACTAGTAAAGAGTTGGAGACACATCCTCTTTTACAAACTCCGAGTACGAAATTGCAAGGAGCAATATAACTCGTTAAAAGAAATCATAAATCTGTATCAGGATTTTCAGGCTAGCCAGAAATATATTACAGCCCATGATGGTAAAACAATTCAACAAGTGGAACAGCGGATTAGATGAGCCATCTTCGAAAACATCGGCGGAACCGCAAGAGGCTCTCCACCTTCATTTTTTTATATAGGAGAGGGGGCAACGAGCACACAGTCCACCCGATGTTCAGTGGCTGCTGTGGCCCATAAACACCTTCATCCATCCTAGTTTGCGATTCAAAATGCAGATGCGTTGTCAGCCGTGAGGACTAAGAAGAAATGCCTCTTTTCCAGTAAAAAGGGTCTCCGGTTCTTTACACTCACCATACAAAATACAGCAGCATTAAGACGCTATTTTACGCTGGTATTCTGTGAGAGCGTGGTACTTCCCCGGTCGAGCCGACCCATTCGTGCTACAACTATACTATTAATATAGCTGCAGAACCACGTTCGTGAAATTTGGCGCCTGGGATTAATCCGAACAATCAGAGCACTGTGGTAATGCGAAGGAAAATGCAAAAGGATGCAACATCTCGCAGCGCCAATGAATCGAGCCAATCGGAAAAGATTCGGTCGTCGACGATCTGAGCCGCTTTGCGCTGGATGGGTCAATGGAAGGAGCTGGCACTGAGGAGCCTCAGCTCCCAGAGATGGGAACAGTATTCAATTTGAGGCATGAACACTGTCCCGCCCCTGCTGAGCACGCTAAGCTTTTAGAGGCCAATATGGCCTCTTCCAAGTGACCACGAAACTGCACGTCACTCGATATGTGGACGCAGAGGATTCCGATAGTGGCTGAGACGACAAGGAGTGAAACCTTGAAACTGAGGAGGCACGACAGGGGGTTATTTTAGCGGTAAGCGCGCAAACTTGTGTCTTCTGAGGATTAAACTGACTAGATTTAGTGTCTCCAATCCGAGACTTTGTTCAGCAAGACTGACTTCAGACAAGTTTGTTCCGGCACTCATGACGTTTTGAGAAATATTGGCACGGCTGGTGTATAGAGCACCAGTACTGTCATCTGCATAGCAATGAATGTTACCGGTTTGCAACATATCATTGATATGCAGAAGAAACAGCGTTGGTGATAGCAGCCTTGTGGAACACCAGCGTTAATAGGCTGGTTGTCGGAGCATGCACCGTCTACAACGACCTTGATGCTCCGATCTGCAAGAAAGCTGGTTATCCAATTGCACACTCGGAAGCCCATAGGAAGGAGCTTCGAAAGAAGCGCTTTGTGCCAAACCCGATCAAAGGCCTTCGCAATGTCCAAACTAACGGCCACACCCTCCCCTTGACTCTACTGCCTCCACCCATCTATGAGTCAGGTAGACCAAAAGATCACCAGCTGATGGACCCTGACGAAAACGTATAGGCGGTCACTAATCAGCTGGTGATCTTCAGGTACCGTATGAGCTGGCAGTTTATAATGGATTCCAATTTGGAGAACAAGGAGATGATGGCGATAGGTCTGTAGTTGGACGGGTCTGAGTGGTCGCCTTTTTAGGATCTGGTGGACAAAGCTGTCTTCCATGATGTCGGGACTACGCCTGGGGAGTAGGAGTACCGGGCAAGACGCGTTAGAACTGGCAACCTCGAGCACACGTCCTCAGCACAATGGGGGATTTCGTCAGGCCCACTGACTTGTGGATGTCCAGGATAGGGATTGCTTTTGCAAACTGAGCACCGTGAGAACTGCACATACGGTGATGGAGCACTCACACCGCGGGATGGTCGGCGGTGTGTTCCCCATCATCAAAACGTCGGCTTTCTTTGCGGTGTGGCCAGTGAGTCGTCCTCCTGTGCAGAGATGGAGTGATGGCTTACAGAAATTCCTTGACAGCCTTGGCGAGAGACCAGAATGCATCGGTTCCCGAAGGAAGGCGAACTATTTTCTGCCAATTCTGCTTTGTGCTCTCACTTTATGTACATCGAGGAGCAAACTAGTAAGTTGGATGACATGTTGTGCAACAATATTTTAATTTAAGGCACTTAAAAGGACTCTTAGTTGCATAAACATAGATAATATAACTGAAAATGGGAATTAGAAGATTTTAAAACAGTCTCTCGGTATTCTATAGATTATTTCTTGTGAGTGTGCGCAGGAATTACACGCTTTAATTCCTCCCTCTTTCCACCATCAGACAACCAGGCGGTCGGCGGTCATCACTCCTTTGTTGTCGATATTCCACGCAATAGAACCAAACGGTTTGTTTCGTCTTTGTAACATGCGTATAGCAAAGGAGTGCAACATTTTCCGACGTCTATCTTCCGTTCGAATACAATTGGGCATCTTCAAGGCAAGAGTGAATAGGCCTTGTTACGCTAAGACAGTGCGATTTACCATCTAGGGCTGCATCACCACTTACCATCAGGTGGAATGTGGTCACACTGGCTTATAAGTAAAAATATTGAACTTTCGTGTAATACCTGAACACGAGTCGTTATTTTATCGAGTTCAAGCAAGCAATAATTTATATAGCATATACTAGTACATGAACGGATTTGAGGCAGAGAAATTATATTTTAAGAAAATCAAACCTTATTTCAGTAACAATTATGCACCATTTTCAAACATCTATATACTCCCACATCTATGAAGCAAAGAAAGTACGTCAAGCTACCTCAATATGAGCTTGACATAAGCTCACCCTATTGAGATAGCAGCTTCTCGCGATATTTCGCAATACGCATTTTTGTCGTAATATTAATTTTTCACTTTCATTTTAATTTTTTAAACTTATTTTAATAATTTTGCAGTAGTAGTAGAAACATATGCTGGTTCTAGTTTGCATGTAAGTCATTAAAAAGTAAAAGAATTTTCTAATTTATGTTTTGATTTTGGGCACGGAACAATTAATTGTAGGCCATACAAATACTTGTTCCGTGCGGATTCGAACTCGCGGCTCCCAGCAACAACTCATTGCTAAGCCACTGCGCCACGGAGCCGTCAAATTTTTATTTGAGCATACAGTTAATTTTTAATTGTCACCTTTAATTTAATCCACATACAATAAATTAAAAGCATAGAATAAAAATCAGTTTAATCTATTTTGCATTTTATTCGTAATCAACATTAATTTTAGATTTTACATTTTCCAGATTGTGAATTGGGTCATTTTATAATTTTGATCAAGAAATTGAAGGTTTCGGGACTCTAGATTGAAACAAGGGGCGGGCGGGTGACTTCATTGGACGAGACCTCTCCAACTTAACGTTTAGGTTCAGTGTGCCTCTAACCATTCGGTGATCGCTACCAGTTTCACCCTCGCGATCACTGAGACATCACTAAACAGTTTTCGTTTGGTCGTCGTAATGAAGTCAATCTCATTTTTGTCGAACCGTCGGGGCTCGACCAGGTCCCTTTCTGTGGGGCCGCTTTTGGAAAAGAGTTCATCATAAAGAGTCCCTCTTTCTCCATAAAGTCGGCCACTGGTGTCCTTGGGTTCCGTTGCCCTATTCCGAATTTCCTACTTTCAGCTCACCGCTCTCTCTTGTGCCTAGTTTTGCGTTGAAGTCTCCCATTCACACCGTATAGTGGGTTTGGAGGAATGCATGGCTCTAG